>PVKY010001580.1:0-13310 GCA_004027775.1 Bradypus variegatus | reverse complement strand
TCCTGGTCTACCTGGATGACCCCGACTGCGCCGTCCAGGAGGCCGTGTTGGGTAAGGGGGTGGCGGCTCCCGAGTGCTCCTGACACAGGTTCCTGCTGCTGCTGCTGAGTTCCTGAGGCTCCCAGATGGGACTGAAGGGCCCATTCCTGTGCTCCCAGGGAAGGGGTCTCTGAAGCTCCCCGGGACGCTGACGTGGGTGCAGCTGGGCCGGCTCAGGGCGCCGAGCTCTGGGCATCCCTTCCCCGGGGCCGCGAGGACGGCACCCTCCTCCCCAGAGGTCCCTGCTCTTTGCAAAGTCTGGGTCTTGGATTCCAATACAAGAATTGTGCTGCGCACCGGGGCTGTGGGTCGACTGGCCCTTGGAGCCGTGTCCTGGGCGATGTGGGTGAACCAGCTCTCTCCAGGTGGGCCCGTGTGGCAGTGCCAGCCCCTGAGGGGAGGCCCCCGTGCAGACATGTTGGGAGCCAGCCAGACCTTACAGCTGGGGCTGCCCCAGACCGTCGTGTGGGTGACGCCCATCAGTGTTTGCCATAGTGGAAATTAAAACTGAGAAAGTTTTAAAATATTTACTAATATTTAAAATAATGAAGCCATTGCACAGTAACATAAATGACAAGTTTTTGAAAAGCGTATTTTCCAAAACAAAACATTAGCAAGAGCAGTGACCTTGTTTCACACTTTTTCGAGGCTCCTTAATGTCTGGCTTAATAGAAGACAACTGGGTTCTCGTACCTACAGCTGCATTCAGTCGGTTGATGAAAATCCAGCCTCCCAGGGATATGTAGTTGGAAGAGAGGGGCCTTTAGGAGGCCTTTCAGGCTGTCACGGGCATTTTTTGTTGACCCTGCACCACAGCTGGGCAGCGGTGGCCTCCTGGGTTAGCTGGTGCGGCTCAGGGTCCCTGCCCAGGACTGGGGCCCCCACCCAGCAGGCCCCCTGAGCGGCCCGCCTGTGGCAGTGTGCTCTGGCAATCCAGGCAACGTCCACTCACGGAATTACACGGCCCTTCCCTCTGCTAACGTGCTTCGTTGGCATCGTTAGCATCTGTCTCAGAAGAATCTTGAGGAGGAAAGTATGGGGGAACTGTGAAGCTTGTGGTGGCAGACACAAGTTTTCTGTAATTCTAATTTTGAAATTTTGAATTTTATCATTGGCAACAAATATTGTCAGTTTTCCTGAAGCAACAGACTATCTCCATTCATTTTCAAGAAAGTGTTCTGCCAAATACCAGGCCTGACTATGTCGGTTGTCGGTCATTTGTCCTTTCCGGTAAAAGCCATGCTCCTTGGAAAGGCTGCCGGCTCGGCTCCCATCCCTGGAAGGCGAGAGCTGGAGGACGGAGGTGTAACATTAACTCTTCCCTCCACTTTTGGAGGACGTTCTCAAGTAAAACTCAGTTTGTTTTGTTTTTTAAACCGTTGAGTCTGCGGCAGGAAGGCTCGAAGATGCTGGTGAAGTTTGGTTCTACTGCTTTGAGTTAAGCCAAGACTCACTGTTGCCCTTTTTTAAAAATAATTTATTTTTTTTCAGGTGTGGTAAAATCTACATAACGTAGAAGTTATTCTGACCATCTCAGGCAGGCAGTTCTTGGGTGTTAAGTACGTGGACGGTGCTGCCTAACTGCCACCACTGCCCATGTCCAGACTCGCATTGTCCCGAACGGCACCTCAGACCCGCGTGGCCGCGGCCCCCTGTGCAGGGGTGGACACTGGTGTGCCAGGACCTGCTTTCCGTTCCTGGGGCCGATGCCCAGGAGCAGGACTGCTGGGCCACGTGGCAGGTCTGTGTGGAACCTTGCGAGGAGCTGGTCACCGTTGCTTTTGCAGCATCAATGCAACCATTAGTGCAGTAAAAAGGCAAAGAGCCCGGCCTGTTGCCATGAAAACAGCCGTGACTCACAGACCCCCAGGGTCTCGGCCCCGGGGTCCTGGAGCCGCACTGAGCCTCACCATCTAGGGTCCAGCACTGGGCTGTCAGCAGGTTTGGGCACGGCTGTGCTTCGCAGTGTGGCACCCGTGGCCGGGACTGCTGGGCAGCTGGCTGGGTGCATTGTGGTCCCCGAAACAAGTTGGAAACACATCAGAAATCGCTTGAAGCGACAGCAGCTGAGTTACAGGCCTGGCGTTGTGGGCATCAAGCGGCCGTGTCGCCCTGTGGCCTGGAGCCGCGTCCCTGGGTCCCGTGTTCATCTCACTGTCTGTACAGGCCCCGCGGCTTCTGTCCCTCCCCTGCAGTGGGAAGAGTGACCAATTGTGTCACTCCGTTGCTGGGCATGGTGCCACCTCCTGCGCTCCCAGCTCACCACGTGCAGAAGAAACCCACACGGCCTCAGTGCCTGTGTCCCCACACACCAACTGCAGGGGACCTCGGGCCCCTCGCTCCTCTCGGCCCCGTGGCCCCGCTCTGTCAGGTGGAGACGGGGTTGCTGGGTCGGTCCACACTTGCCACCCCGCTCCTCCAGGGCTCTCGCAGCTGCGGATGTGCTGACGTCTGTCCCGTCTTCCAGAAACGGCAGCCTTGACCTCACCCCCACCCCCCGTTCCCGTCCTCTTGGACCCCGCCCCACCCCCAACGACCCTCACCCTTCTCAGGGACACTGGGAGCTGCTGTCCTGCCGGACCCCGGGCTTGACCTCCCAGCAGCCCCGGCGGAGCCGGTAGCGCCTCCTGCCTGTCAGGTCCCGGGCGCCCCTGCCCCTGGGTTTCCTTGGTCCCCGGGCCTCCGGGCCTTCTCTCCCCCAACTGTCTTCCACCTACACTCTCCCCCTGATCCTGTCTCATCTGATTCAGCTTCTGCGCCCAAGGACTGCCCGCCCCTGAGCCGGGCACGCGCCACCCCCAGGGCCAGTCCACTCAGGCCCACGGCCCGAGGCTTGGTTGATTTTCGGTTATTCTTGTTCCCGTCGTGACGGTTTTTGCATATTAGCCCAGCAGCGTCTGGTGTTTGAAATGCTTCCGCGGAGGCTGTAACTGAACGTGATGCTTGTTAGCACGTGGGGACGGGGACGGCGGGCAGGGAGGGGCGGCTCGGGGCCCGCTGGCCGCGCACTTACGGCCTGTGCTTCTTACAGAGGCCCTTGAGGAGGGCAGCATGCTGTTCCCCAGCGTCCTGGCGCGGGAGGCAGAGGCTGTGGTCCACAAGCACCGC
The DNA here is from genome assembly GCA_004027775.1 of Bradypus variegatus. Lineage (NCBI taxonomy): Eukaryota > Metazoa > Chordata > Mammalia > Pilosa > Bradypodidae > Bradypus > Bradypus variegatus. Next base: position 10,163 of record PVKY010001580.1, on the reverse strand, counting down.
TGCCCCGACCGCTGCCGGCAGCTCCTGCGTCATCTGCAGGCTCTGGAGGCCACACACTGAGGGCCCCGGGCACCTGGCGTCCGGCACCTGAGGCCACAAGCGGGGCCCTGCGGCGGGAGGCGTCCGAGGCCAGAACCAACGGCGGCAGCTTCCGCTGGGCCGGGGCTGCCTCGACCCCGGGGAAAGCCAAAGCAGAGGAGGAAGCGTTTCACCCTTAAGGCCTCAGCAAAGAGACGAAAGGGAGCCCGGAGCCCTAAGAACTGACGTTAGGGAAGTTTTCCCCATTTTAAAATTTCTGGAATCTGAAGTGTTATGGGAATATATAAGGTCACTGTTTTTTTTAAGTCTGTAAGGCTAACTGTGGAAAGTAGCATATTGAATCGTATAACTGGTTGCTCTCTTGTAACCAGCAGTGAAGCTGTATTTTAGTCTCTAACCATTTCAACACCCAAGTGCCTAAATGACTTAGTCTCAGGGCCTTTGGTTCCACAAGCCAGGACTTGTGGCAACACGAGGAAAAGGATGCTGTGTGTACTTTCCAACAATCAAATATTAACATTTATGCTTTGGTGTCTATAAAGTTAATTAAAGTATTTATAATTTTTTTGTGTGGCTGCCTTTGTAGGTTTTAGTAATAATTGGCATTTCTGGAAACTGCTCATTTTTCCTTGGGTTTAACCTCAAAATGAGCCAGCCTCAAGAATGCAGGACCGAGGGGCTGTGGCCCACCCTGCCGTATGGCCCCTCTGGACTCTGGGTGGGGGTCCCCAAGCCAGCCAGGCCCTGGAGCAGTGTCCCCGCATGTGTGCTGCCTCATCTCCACGCCCTAACCATCCCCAAGAGTGACGGCTGTGGGGGTCTCCCACGGGCCCTCCGCTGCCCTCTGCATCTCCCGGGCACAGGTTAGCTGCTGCCCCCAGGCTCGCCTGAGCACCGAGTCAGGCTGCTGGGCCCAGCGTCCTCCAGACAGTTCTGAGTTTGCGCTTCCTACAGTCAGCGTCCCGGGACCCAGGGGAGACGGTGGCAGAGCTGAGGACAGGGTGGGGTGGCCGCCGCACAGCAGTCCCAGTCCGAGAGAATGGGGCGTGGGAGAAACGGGGGGGCCTTTGAGCTTCGTCCACTCAGAGGGAAGCCCCAGAGACGGTGCTGCGGTGGCTTGGCCTGGCCTGCCCTGCAGGCCTGGGTTCCGTGTCTAGGGAAACGCAGTCTGCCGGGGGTTAAGAGTCTGAGACCCGAGAAGCTCCTCACTGGTCTCCGTGAGGGATACGCGTAGAGCCCGACTCCCGCCAGCCAGGTAGAGGGCAGCAGGACACGGGCTCACTCCCTCAAGTTGGCTTAACAGCTTCGTTGTTCACTTACCATAACATTCACCTGTGCTGGTCTGGAACTGTTCTGTACCCCACAAAAGACCATGTTCTTTTAATCCAGTCTTGTGGGGGCAGACCTGTTGTGGTGGGACCTTTTGATTAGGTTGTTTCCATGGAGATGTGACCCACACAGTTGTGGGTGGGACCTTTTGATCAGATTATTCGGTGGAAATGTGACCCCGCCCATTCAGAGTGAGTCTTAATTAGTTTACTGGAGTCCTTTATTGCTCAGGGAGAGAGCTCAGAGCCGACAAGGCCCAGACACTTAGAGATGCAGACAGAAAGACGTCTGGAGAGAAGCTAAGAGATGTAATCCAGAGTCGCCCCCAGGAAAGAACGTTCTGGAGAAAGCCACGGAAATGAGTAACTAACCCCGGGAGAGGCCCAGCAGACTCCAGACACTGTCCCACATGGCAGGAAACCCAGATGCCAGCGGCCTCTCTTCAGAGAAGGTGTCATCCCCTTGATGCCTTAGTTGGGACATTTTCACGGCCTTAGGGCTGTACATTTGGGAATAAACCCCCACTGTAAAAGCCCGTCCATGTCTGGTGCACTGCATTTCAGCTGCTTCAGCAAATCGAAACACCGCCCGTTGCAGGCGTCCAGGTCAGCAAGTTCTGGTAAACGTGCAGAGTTGTGTATTCGCCACCCCATCCTTCACTCCAGCCTCAGGCCGCCTGCCGGCACCACCCCCGCTGCCTCCTGCTGTAGGCAGCCACGGCCCTGCTGCCGCTGTAGTTCTACCCTTTCTAGAAATTTCATAGAAATGGACTCAGCATGTAGTCGCTGTGTCTGGTGTCTTTCACCTGGCACAGGTGTTTGAGGTTCGTTGGGCTGCGTGTGGCAGCGGCTTGCTCGTCTTTACTGCCTAATGGGGTTCCGTAGGCCGCCCAGCCACGGGCTGGTCATCCTCCCCCCAGCGCAGGGGCCAGCCGTCTGCAGGAGGCCAGAGAGTAAACGTCCTCAGAAGCCGCCAGTGGGAAACCAAACTGTTGTCGCTCCATAAACACAACCGCATCTGGCGAAGAAGGGGCACAGGTGACATGGGTGACTCACGGACATCAGGCTGAGCTGAGAAACCGGGGGTAAGCGCGTTCTGCACGGTTTCTGTCACACAGACTCGAGGCCAGGCAGAGCTGCTCTGTGCCCTGCTTCTGATGGCGGAATCACATTCTGCCCACGCGGAACTCCGAGCGCTGCTTGCTCTACGTGCATGTTTGCGTGAAACTGCTGAGGAAAAGCATGGAAACCTCAGAAATCACCTGCCTGAGCTTGGAGGACGAGGCGCAGCCCAGGCGAAGCCGACAGCTGGCAGAGGCCTCCCGCGTCCCTCCCATTAACAGGTCCGCCCGCGTCCTGGCACAGCCCCGTGCCATCGGGCAGAGGAGGGCGACGCGGGCCGCTCCCAGCAGGGGGACTGGGGTTCCCTGCTGTCCAGGCTGCTGTGGGTGATGCCGCGCCTGGGGGTTCTCCCCTCAAGGCCGAGCCTCCCTCCTCCGACTTGGGGTCTTGTCCTTCCCTGTGACTCTCCATCTCGGGGGATGGAGGCTGCCGGGGCGGAAGCTTCGCTTGTCCCCCGATGGCTACGGCCCACAGCCGTCCTCACTGGAAGTGTCGTTTGAAGCAACTGGGCAATTGCCCGTTCTGGGCTGATAGCAAATGGTATCAGCAGATGGAGGCACCCATTTAGAATTCGGTGTGAGCTTCCTTGTATTTCCATCTTCTGAAGATGAGGGCACAGTTTGGGCTGAGGTGGGAAGCCACACACGGCGGCGGCGGCAGCCTTCGAACTCGGGCGGGGACTGGGTGCCAGGGCGAGATGTTGGTGACTGCTCCGAGGGAGTCTCACAGCGACAGGCCTTTGCGCTGGATTTCATGCTCGGGTCCAGCTCTTTGGGGCTCAAGGTGCCATGCCAGGGTGTGTGGAGGCCTTGGACCTTCTCCCGGGGTCACAGTTCAGCAACTAGCAATTCTCGCTGAAGTGCCGTGGCAAGTGCTTCCTTCCCTGGTTAATGAAGCAGAATTAATTTGTTTTGGAAAGAGCTGTGAGAGTCACGCATGACGTGACACCCTCAGTGACCTCTCAGGACAAGACCCAGGCTCAGAGTCGCCGTTTGGGAGCGTGATCTTCCTGGAGGAGAACACAGCTTGTCGCTCAGCAACTGGAGCATCTCAGAGTCCCCTGGCACCCTCTGCTGCCCCCTGCACAGCCTGGCCTTGTGAAGTGAGGCGCCCAGGCCCTGGTGACCTTTGCCACAGGGCAGCAGCGAGTCCTGCTGAGCATCCACGCCTGGGACAAGGGTCACCCACTGCCTTCTCGCCAGCCCTTCCCCGTGTTTGGCCTCTGTGTGTGCTCGACAGGTGCTCCGCTGTTCTCATGTGAAATGAAAAGAGGGGGAGCCCAGGAGTTAGAGTATCGGCGGAAGCCACTGCCTTGGGCTCCTCGGCACACCCTCTGCCATCTGCTGCCAGGGGCTGCCCTCTTGCCCTGGAAGCATCAGCTTTGCTGCTGGGGGTGTGTGCAGCAGGTCAGAGCAAGCTTGTCCTTGGGGAGCGGAGGGGCTTGCCAGGGGGCCTCCTCAGGTGACCACATTCCAGAAGAGTCTTCCCTTTCCTGGGAACCCTTGGTGGTCCTGGCAGTGGGGCACACAGGTGGCTGCTCCCTGCAGTGTCAGAAGCTGGTAGGGCCGAGGGGAGCCCGGCGGTGCTGGCCCTGGGGCCGAGGGAGGCATCGTGGGAGCTATGTGTCCTCCTGGGCCCCTGACCGCGTGGGAGGAGCTTCCCCCCAGAAAACTGTCAGTCAGCTCTGCTGGGAAGGGGCTGGATGCAGAGTGTGCTCACGCCAACCTCTTCCTGCTGCCTGGGGCAGGACGGGCTCTCCCCCACCCCCTGCTCCTTAACCTGGGTCTCAGGGCCCAGCTTTCTGATCCAGGAGGTCTGGGATGGGGTCTGAGAATTGGCATGTCTGGCGAGACCCATGGGCTCAAGCCACCAGGGCATTTCCCTGAGTTATTGGTCCAGAGGTGGCCCTGTCAGAGCAGAACACTGGTTTTGTTTTCTTTATTTGTTTTTTTTTTTATTTTTTAATTCAGTGTTACTGAGATATATTCACATACCATACATTCATCCAAAGTGTACAGTCATTTATTCACAGTACCATCATATAGTTGTGCATTCATCACCACAATCAATTTTTGAGCATTTTCATTACCACAAAAATGAAGAATAAGAATAAACATTAAAGTAAAAGAGAACACCCAAAACATCCCATCCCTCCCTATTCATTTACTTTTTGTCCCCATATGTCTACTCATCTGTCCGTACACTGGATAAAGGAGGTGTGAGCCACAAGGTTTTCATAATCACACAGTCACACCATGTAAGCTACATAGTTATACGATCGTCTTCAAGAGTCAAGGCTACTGGGTGGCAGTTAACAGTTTCAGGTATTTCCTTCTAGCTATTCCAATACACTAAAAACTAAAAAGGGGTATCTATATAGAGCATAAGAATACCCTCCAGAGTGATCTTTACTTCTTGAATCTAATTTTATGTCTTTCATAAGAGTTGTGAAATTTTCATTGATTATTTCCTCTTTTATTCCTTCCACCCCATTTCTTTTCTTCTGGGACACCTGTGACATGGATATTCATGCACTTCATGTTGTCATTCAGCTCCCTGAGCCCCTGCTCGTGTTTTTCCATTCTTTCCCCATCTGTTCTTTTGTGTGTAGGATTTCAGATGTTCTGTCCTCTAGTTCACTAATCCTTTCTTCTGCTTCTCCAAGTCTGCTGTTGTATGTCTCCATTATGTTTGTCTTCTCTTCTATTGTGCCTTTCATTCCCTAAGTTCTGCCATTTGTTTTTTCAAGCTTATGAATTCTTCCTTATGGTCACCCAGTGTCTTCTTTATATCCTTCATCTATTTTGTCATATTTTCTTTCAACTCATTGACTTGGATTAGAAGATTTGTTTGAACATCTTTAATTAGTTGTTTCTACTTCTGAATTTCAGTTGAGGTGTTAGTTTGTTCCTTTGACTGAGCCATTTTCTTGTTTCTTGGTGTGGCTTTTGATTTTTTGCTGTCTAGGCATCTGATTTTCTTGATTAGTTTATTCTGGAGGTGGTTTTCTCTCCTTTGCCTAGTATTTTCTTGTTAGTTTTCTTTGATCTTTATCTTTTCTTTTGCTTATTTTGTTAGCCAGTTGTCAGATTGGCTCTGCCCCCCAGTTGTCTCCCCAGAATCAGGTGCCCGCCTTGGCCTGCCACAGAGATGGGAGGTAGGCACTGCACACCCCAGCAAGTTCACTGTGTGTTATAATACAAATCTGGCTTCCAGTGGTGCTCTATTTTCCACCAGTCAGCAAGACCTGCGTTTGTTTTTAGAGCCCTGCTTTGACAGTTTGGTCTTCCCTGTTTATCAGTGAAAACAGGGCCAGGTTTCCATACAGGGCATGTAAACCAGCTCCTGTGGTCCTAAGAGAGTCTGGAGCATCTTTTTCAAGTGTTTAAATTCCCTTGCACTTTCTGGACTGTCCAGCAAATGGTGCTGTTCAGTAGCTTAATCATGCTCAGAAGCTGCTTTGCCTCGAAGTGCAGGCTGCGTCTACACTGGTGAGCTGAAACTGCGGGATTTCTGTGTCCTCACCTTGCCAGCCAAAATCTGGCTTGACGTAGGGCTGTACCTGTGGTAGAGTACTTCCTAAGCTGACACAGCCCTCCAGCTGTCTCCAAGGCTGCTGCTTCCTCAAGGGTGGGGAAGGTCTTTCAGACCTGGGGCTGGAAACAGTCTCTGTCTACATTTTCTTGTCTCTGTCCCTCACTGACCTGGGCCTTGAAATGTAACCCCTGTCCCAACTCCATATCTGCCATTGAGGCAGGATGTGGTTGACAGAGGTGAAGAGGCTTTACTGGCACCATCTTCCTGCCACGGAGGTGTGAGGTACTTGTGCCCTCGAGAGACATGTGACCTCTGTCTAATCCTGAGAAAACCTCAGACAGACCCAACTGGGTGACATTCTGCAAAATAACTGGCCGGTGCTTTCCAAGAGAGCCACGGTCATGAAAGCAGGGAAATTTGAAGGGCCATCCCACAGTGGAGGAGGCCAAGGAGGCGAGACAATGAAATGCAGCTGGACCTGGCTCGGCACAGACAGGAAAGGGCATTGGTGGGAAAACGGTGAAGTCTTGAGTGTAGTTTGGAGTTTGGCCAGCAGCATTGTGCCAGGGCTCACTTCCTGGTTTTGGTATCTGCACAGTCATGTAAGAGGCTAACATTCGGGGCAGCTGGGGAAGACAACATGCAAACTCTACTATTTTTGCAACTTCTCTGCAAGTCTAAATTTATTTCAAAACTAGAAAGTTAAAAAAAATTATACAAGTGGACGAGGGCAAATGGGCTTATTACAGGCGGGTCTTGTTTTAGGCTCTCCCAAGGGGCGTGAAACCACACACACCCCTGGGTCTCATCCCCCCTCCTTGGGCAGGGTCTTTGTCCACCCCCCACCCCGTAAGACCAGGGTCTTGTCGGGTTCTCCGTGTCGCCCCCGCCCTCCACCTCCCCACTTGTGCCAGCTACCTGTTCACCTTACATCGTCCAGAGCTAGTTTCAGTTGGAACAGAGTGTAAGTATTTGCCTTTCCACGGTTTGCTTATAGGTTGATTCTAAAACCAATCAGCAGCAGCATTGCGAGGTTGGCTGTATATGCATTTTATATATTTTATTATTGAACAGCCCCGGGGGACAGGATGGCATGTTCCCTACAAGCCCAATGTCACAGTCGTCGCTACTTAATGAAAAAGATACATGGCATAAAGTCAAATGATTTTGTTTATTCTGTTTTATGAATTGCTCAAAATAATGCCACAGACCAGTTTGCTTCATATTTGGACCAGTTCTTTCATGTACAGCTTTTTATCTTGTGTTTTGAGTTTCTGATTGCCTTTCTTTTCTCACAGTGGCACGAGGAGAGCGGGCCTCCACCTCACAGTCGCCCAGCTCCCCGCCTTGCTGCCCCCTCAGTTTCCCTCCCAGAGCCCTCAGGCCCCCTTCCCCCCAGGTCTGCTGTGCCGCCCCCACGACCCGCTGCTGGAGTACACCCCATGCAGTTCTTCAGGAAGAGGTGCCTTCAACGTGCCTCAAAGTGCCTTTCGTTGCCCCCGTAACCGGACGCAGATTGTGGATTCAGATCTCCCCTCTGAATTCGGGAGCTCCGCTCTGCTGCCCTCCTGCTGACGGCTTGATGCCCGTTCCTTCGTAGCGTCTTGGGTTTTATCTCCAGCTGGCTGAAGATCTGCCCTTTACCCTCGATGTTCTGAAATTCACAAGCACAGGTCCACGGAGGATTTCTTTTTCATTCACCCAGTTCTTTGCTTGAGGAGCCCCTTCACCTTCTGCAGTTTTTCAAGAGGGTCCTCTCTGTTCCCTGTTCTCTCCGGACGTCTGTGTATCTGATGCCACACGTCCTTGATCAGTCCTCAACGTCACTCGGTGTTTCTCGCTGTTTTCTCTCCTCCTCCTCTTTGCTTTTTGGTCACTTTTTCTGTGTCCTGGGAGAGTTATTTGGCTTTATTTTCTAGCCCTTCTATTGACCTTTTTATTTCTACCTTTTACTTTTTAAAGTATCTTTTTTCTTAAATCAACTTTATTGAGATTTAATTTACATGCACTGAAATGGCCCGTCTAAAGTGAACATTTTGGTGAGTTTTGACAAATATACACAGTCATGCGACCCCTCAAGACAGAGCACATCACCGTTGCCCCAGAAGCTTTCTCTTCCCAATTGAACCCCCCTGCACACACACCCCGGCCACCACCGATCCGCCCTCTGTCCCTGCGGATGAGGTTTGTCTTTCCGGGGCGTCATATAAATGAAATCACGTGGTGTGGTCGGTCGTCTCTTCTTTTGCCCGGTGTGATGTTTTTGAGATGTGTCCATGTTGCTGCGTCTGTAGTTTATTCCATTTTTATTGCCGAGCAGGCTTCACTGCACGGATGTGCCACGGTTTTATCTGTCCGCTGGGTGATGGACGTTTGTTTTTACTAGTTCAATTATGAATCAAGCCGCCATGAATGTTCTTGTACAAGTCTTTGTGCGGACGTATGTTTTCATTTCTCTTGGGCAAGTGCCTAGGAGTAGAATGGCCAGAGGGCATGATAAGTAGATGTTTGACTCTGGAATAAACTGCTGATCTGTTTCCCCAAGTACTTTTACATTCCCACGGAAAACACACGCAAACTGCGGCTGCTCTGAGTCTGTCCCCGCACTCACATGGTCAGGCTTTTTATGTTTGGCCCTAGGGATGGGTGCCTGCGATCTCATTGTGATTTTAATTTGATTTTTCCTCACGGCTGGTGATGTCGAGCATTTTTTCATATTCTTACTAGCTATCTGCGTATCTTTGGTGAAATGTCTATTCAAATCTTTGCCCAAATTTACATTTTGCTGTCAATCTTCGTCTTACTGAGTTGCAAGTTTCTTATTCAATCTGGAGTCACGTTCTTTGAGATACATGCATCGAGAATATATCCTCCTAGTCTGACTTACCTGTTCTTTTTCTTAAACTTGTTTTTCAAAAGCTCTTTCTTACTGTCTGATTATCCCTTTTCCGCAACACCCTGTTCTTGCTTTACGATACCGCCTTTTCTCGCCTCTCTCTGAGGGTCCCAGCTGGAATGTTGGGAGCGGCCTCCTTTCTTCCCTCCAGGCGGTGCCCTCGGCCTCCTTCGTCCTCTTGGAGCTGCTGCTTTTCCTCGCGTCCCCACTTAGGAGCAGAGGCCTGCTTGATCCCAGGTGACTCGGTTTCCTCGGTAGCCTCTCTCCTCACATGGAGGTTGGCAGGGAGCGTGGGTCCGGGTGGCTTGGCAGGTGTCTGGCTTTTGTTTTGGGGGCAGAAACAGAGATGCTGATGCCGGCTGAGGAGCCCAAGCCCATGATCAAAGCCCCTCAGGGCGGGTGCTTTGGAGACACGGGGTCCGGCTTTTGCCCCGCAGCCTGGTACGGGAGGGCTGTGGCGCCAGCCAGAGCAGCTTTAGTTAACCCCTGGCTGCCAGCCGCACCCCCAGACCTGCCACTCAGAGCCTTGGACGCCCCGGAAGGCTCAGCTCTGCCCCCACTCCCCTGCGACCCCCACTGCAGCTCCCGGACGGTGCTGAGCCCCCTCGGCCCCCTGTTTCCTTCTCTGTGCTTCTCCCCCCGTCGTTTCCGTGAGGGGCAGGTGAGGGGCTCCTGGCTGTGGCCGTGGGAGGCTGGGCATGTGTTAGTGGAAAAAGCGGGACATGAAGTGCTGTGTGTTTGGAATCTGCTTTCATGAAAATGTGTGTAGGTGCTCACAGGGGACGGGCAGGATCGACATCACAGGTCTCCAGCGGGGCGCTCTGGGTGGGGTGTTAAAGTGGGCTGTATTTTTTCTTTAGCTATAATTCTTTTATATTTAATTTAAATTTCAGGTTCTTAAAATGACAAAGAATATGAAAGAAGTCTAAAATATTTATCAAATTTACATTTAGCGACTTCCGGGAAGATGGCGGCATAGAGAGGAGAGGAAGCTAAGTAGTCCCCCTGGAACAACTAAAAAAAAAACAGAAACAACTAGTAAATAATCCAGAATAACTGCAGGGGGACAAACGAGACCGTCCATTCATCACACATCAACCTGAATTGGGAGGAATGCCTGAGAACACAGCATAAAATCTGTAAGTGAAACCTGCGGATCCAAGCCGGGAGCCCCCTCCCCCATAGCCCGAGCTGCAAAGCCTCGTGGTGCCAGAGAGAAGCTCTCTCCCAGCAAGCAAATA
>PVKY010001579.1:0-30835 GCA_004027775.1 Bradypus variegatus | reverse complement strand
CTGGATCCAGCCAGTCCTCCCCCAGCCAGGACAGAGCTGCTCGTCTCCAGAACAGACACACCCAGTTTCCCCGGGACCAGGAAGGCAGGCTGGGTCCTGGAGGAGGGTCCCAAAGGGGATGGGGCCCAGGGAGAGGTGACTAGGGAGAGGGGCCTGAGGAAGAGGGGGACCTGGAGGGAGCGGGTCCCAGAGTGCAAGGGAGCCAGGGAGGAGGGAGGCCTGAGAAATTTTGTTTTCCTAAGAAAATACTTAGTTCCGCAAAGCTATTCAGCCCAGCATTATTTATAATATTGAAAAATAACCTAAACATCCAACCATAGGCTATGGGGTAAATGCATTTCAGCATGTTCTTGCCATGAAATATCATTTAGCCATTAGGGACAGAGCTGCACAAGAACTGTCAGGGCATGGGAAGTAGGATTCTCCGCTGTATTCATCTGTTTAAAGTTGATTCTTCCCAGACTACTGGTGACAAAATGGGGCAGTGTCCAAACTTGGGCCCTTCAGGCCACTGTTTGCGGCCCCAATGACCAGGAAACAATGTGGTCATCCGCCAGGGAGCCCAGGGCTGGCTCCAGGCCAGTGACAGCCCCACTCGACCGGGAGCACCGACAGCCACTGTGCGAGTGGCCAGCCTGGGTGCGGCAGAGCAGGGCTCCCACAGCACCTGTTGCTGAGCCGTCCGGCTCTGTCACGGTGGCTCTGTCAGTGGGTCTGATCTGAGAGAAGGCCTTCCAGAATCGCAGACAGGACCTGACCCCTCACCCTCTCTCCTTCCCAGACCCCTAATGCCGAGTGAACCCCAAATGGGAAAAGCCCAAGCATACCCTCATTCAGACACACCACAGTCAGACTGCTGCAAACTGAAGACAAAGAAATATTGTGAGCACAGCCAGAGAAAAATGATGCCTTACTTAGAATGACTGGATTTGTCATCAGAAACTGTGGAGGCCGGAAGGAGGTGACACATTTTTCATGTCCTAAAAGAAAACACTCAACTCAGAATTCTATAACCAGCAAAAATATCCCTCAGGGATTAAGGTGAAATAAAGACATTCTCAGATGAAGGAAAAATTAAGAGAATTTTCTGCCAGCAACCTACCCTAAAAAGAATGGCTAAAAGAACTTCTTCAGACAGAAGAGAAACATAACATCAGGAATGAATGAATAGCAACAAAAATGGCAAATATCTGGGAAACATAATAGACTATTCTTCTCTGCTTCAGTTCTCTAAAAAAGTTTGATGATTGATGTAAAAAGTCATAACATTGTCTGGTGGGGTTTTCCCCATTATGGGGATGTACTGCATAAGACAAATACAACATAAAGGACGTAGAGCATGGGACCTGCTCAGTGGTGAGATTTCTTAAAAAAAAAAACAACACTTGAAGTGGTAAAACACTGATTCTAAGTAGACTACAAAAGGTTAAGTATGTATATTGTAATCCTCAGAAAAACCATTAAAAAACTATACAAAGAGATATAATCAACAACACAATAGACAAAATATAATATAAAATGTTCAAATAACCCCAAAGAAGGCAGGAATGGGGAAACAGGGCAACAAAAAAATGGTGAAACAAATAATAAAATGGTAGGGCTGAAACCAAACACAATTATTTCATTAAGTGTAAGACGCTTAAATTGAGTTATGGATTGTCAGAATGATTTTTTAATGACCCAATTATATTTAAAAAATCTGTCCACTTAACATGGTGTGTCTTGTATGGAAGCCACGCTTCAGTGGCGTTGCTTTTGAAGTCCCTCCTGCATCCCGACTGCCCCGGGAGGTGTAAACCCCACCGGAACCACGTCTTTCCAGGGGCCAGTGCCGCAGCCCCAGACGCCCTGCCCGTGGTCTCGGCACCTCCGCTTGCCAGAAAGATTCTTCAGAGCAGAGATGGCAGCTCTGCCAGAGCAGTTGCCTGTGCCCCCCACCCCTCCTCCTTTCCTTGCCCCCATCCCCCACGCGGCTGCTCTCGGGGTCAGGCTCCAGTAGACGGAGCCAGAGGTGGCTCAGGGATGGGCACATGGCCCGCATCTGGCCAAGGGGTCCCTGGCGGGGTCTCCTGGCTCCAAAGGAAGATTCCCAGGAAGAGGTGTTCTCCAAGGAGTGCAGAGGGTCTCCCCTGCAACCCACTGACCCGGGACGCCAGGAGCCAGGACGCCCCAGGGCCCCCTGCCAGGCCCAGCTGGGCAGCAGCCGTGTGAGCTCCTTTCCAAACCCCTTGAGTAACTTCTTTGCCAAAATAGGAAAGAGTCTTGCATAACCAGTCATCTGTGAATCCAAAATCCAGAGGAAATCCAGGCAGATGCTCCCAGAAAGTCAGATGAGGACTCACAGAGAAGGCAGCCGCCCTCCGCCTTTGACCTGACGGTTTGCTGCTGTTTATCGGGCATTTTCCGGAGAAAGCTGAAACTGGGACACCAACAGCCAGTTTCACAGTTTATTACAAACTTTTAACCATGTCTTCCAAGAACGTCCCATCATATCTGTTCCTTGCACAATCATCTATTGCTTCCTCTCAGTTGGGAGGGGATGTTTTCATTACTCTTGTTTGAATCTGTTAATATGTAGATGCTTGTCAGGTAGAACAACATTTAAGTCAAAATGCACACTTAGAGACAGCAGGTCACCCCAGAAATGTCTGCGTGGCGCACAGCCGGGTCTGTTACCCAAGGATGACGGTGTGTTTAAAAAGCAAACAAGCAAAACCAGGTGGTGGCAGAGGGCTCGGTGCGGCCCGTCAAGTCCCGTCTCGGGCAGCGCTGCCCCCACCCCTCCAGGCCTTGCCCGCTCTAGCCCCGGCCTCGCCACAAACGCTCCGGGACCTGCCCTCGGTCCTGCTGACCGGCCAGTGGGCTCAGCTCCGGGGGGACGCGTGGCCGAGGTGCGGCAGGGACAGGCTGCACCGTGGCCACCAACCCACCTCCCGCCACACCAGCCGCCCTTCGGGGTGTCCCCGAGGCCAAGGCAGTGGGAGCTCCTTCGGGGAAGGTGCTGCGAGCGGGCGGGTCGGGCTGGCCTGGCAGTGGCTCCTGCCTGCTCCCCACGGGGACCCAGGCTGTTCACGGGGTGGGTGCCGGGGCCTCCGCCTGAGCGCTCTCGCCACCCCCCGCCCGAAGACTTCCGGGTCTGCCCCCAACACGGCACCACCCCACGCTCCGCTGCATTGGGCCAGTCTGAGGGGCGCACGGTGGCAGGGGCGCAGCTGCAGGGATGCGGCAGCTTGTCTGCGCCGAGAGTGACCAGAGCCCCCATGTTCTCCTCCAGGCTTTGGAATCAGGACGGGCCAGGGTCGGGGAGCAGTGAGAGAGAAGGAAGAGCGAAAACACCTTCTGCTGTCCACCCCACAAACAAGCCACTTCCTGGGGGTAACCAAGAGACGCGAGGGACAAGCAGGGCTAGGGCAGGGCCGGCAGCAGAGGTGAGGACGCAGTGCACAGGGCAGGGGTGGGCTAGTTCCAGCAGGTTCTGCAAGAGGGGCTGCGGGAGGGGCCGGCGCCAGGCCTCGGGTGGACTCGGAGCCTGGGATTCGGCGTGCAGGGGAGCGGAGGGAGGCGGCGGACGTCGCTGCGACCCGGCTTTACCCAGAACCCCTCCTCGGGGGGCTGTGCACACGGGCCCCAGGGGTCCAGCACAGGCAAACTCTACGGTTAGGGCTGGACTCCTGCCGGCCCCGGGAGCTGCGGAGGGTCCCAGCAGCTTGAGCCCTGCGTGGAAAGGAAGGGGCCGGGCCAGGCCCCAGCACCCGCCCCTCTCTGATCCCTTCCCCTCCCCACCAGCCCCCCTCGGTGTAGGGGGGCGGGGCCCAGGGCGGCCTGGTGGGGGGTGCGGTGACTCACCACCCATCCGTGTGTCCTGAGGCATCGAGGACAGGCCGATACCCCACAGTCCCGGTGAGTCAGGGCGGCTCCCACCTGGGACCCTGTGAGTGTGCAGGACCCGCCAGCTCTGAGGTCCCTGGTTGAGCAGCTCCCGGTCGAGGACCCCCAAGGCAGGGCCAGAGGCTCCTCACGGCCTCGCCCTCCCTCCCGTCCCCTCAGTCACTCCTCCTCACCTGCAAGTGGAGCTGACAGGACAGCCCCCCCCAAATGCTGGAGGGTGGTGTGAGGCTGGGGGGCTGTGGGAACTTGGGGGCTTTGCTTCAAAGTGTATGGAGAGACGAGCTGGGCAGGAAAGCTGGGGTGCTCGGGTCCAGTCGTCATCTGGGAGCAGCCGGGGTTCTAGGCCAGGCCCAGGGGCAGGCAGGGGAGCTGGCTGCCAGCCTCCGGGCACACTGCGGGCGGGGATCGGGGGCAGGGCAGGGATGGATGGACCAATGGACAGATGGGCGGGGCGCCATTGCCTCACCATCCAGCGGGCGGGTAGAGTCTACTGGCTGCCACTGGCCACCTGCTCCCACTTCCTCCTCGGTGTTCAGGACAACGCACCACCTGGCACCCAGCCCTTGTCGGGCTCCTGAGCCAGGTGTGGCCCACGAGACGTAAGCGGATGTGCCAGTGGGGCCGTCCAGCAAGGCCGCCTAGAGGGAGACAGCCCCTCTTCTCAGCACCTTCTGGTCCTTTCTGAGGCTCCCTGCTGCTGTCCTGGGAGGCAGGCATGAGGGCAGCTGCTCCAGCAATCATCATGGGTGATGAGGTGACTGAGGACAGCAGAGCAGGAAGACAGGAGTCCGTGTCCCGGGGCCCCACGACGCAGCCACGCCAGACCTCAGCAGCCATGTAGGAGAATGAACACTTGCAAGTTCTGCTCACTGTCTGGGGGTCCTTGTCCCCCTGTCTTGTGGGGAAGCGTGCTGAGTGTAAGTCTGTGGCTGGTAAACGAGGCTGTGGAGCTGTGAGGCGGGGTGTCACAGCACCCCGCTCCTTTCTGCTCTCTATCTGGCCCCATGGCTGCCGAGGCGCAGCCCTCCAGGGTCTCTGGAACACCCGTCTCCCCTCCCTGAAGGCCTGTTCCTCCAGCAGCACGTCCCAGAGCTGGCTGACAGTGACACCCCAGGGGAGCCCTGGAGAAATCGCTTCCACAGCCCCCTCCCCATGCCCCACAGGCCCCAGTGGTGCAACCCAGGGACCCCAGGGTGTCCCAAGAGCCTTCCAGGGGCTCTGTGAGGCCAACACTGCTTTGACAACAGCACTAAGACCCCATCTGCCTTTTTCCTCCTCATTCCCTTCCAAAGGTACAAGGTACAAAATGTTCACTGATTTGGTTTGGGTTCTCACATTGTGACTAACCTTGAAGAAACAACCTCTTTTTGGGTTTTAGTACAATTTCAGAGAACATCCACAATTACCTGAAATGACTCTCAAAATACCCCTCCCTCCAACTGCATTTCTCTGTGGGGCCAGATTCTCCTCGTAGACTTCACCCCAAACAACGTGTCACAGCAGTCTGAATGTAGAAGCAGATCTGAGAGTCCAGCCGTCTCGGTGGAACCAGACATTTAAGAGATTTGCAAAAATGCAAAACAATGCCACACGTCTCATAAGATTTTTGCTTTGGAAAATATATATTTTTTTCATTAAAATGTGTTGTTATGCTAACATTTAATGGATTTATCAGTGTTATTTTAGATGGATTAATAATTTTTTTAATTTCTGTTTTCCTTCCAACTACAACCCCAGTGCAAACAGAAGTCCTCTGAGGGCCCTCCCTGCTCCGATGGTGGAACAGGGTCGTGAACCCAGCGAACCCGCCCCCAGGAGGCAGGCAGGGTCTGGTGACAGACCCGGGCAGCAGCCCCAGTGCCGGGTGCTTGGATGCCCCCTGGGCCCGGGGTCCCTGCAGGCACACACTCCCAGGGGGGCGCGTCCAGAAAGAAAGAAGCGCCTCCCTGCTTGGGGCCGCGGGCGGGCCCGGGCCTTCCCGTGTTCCCCAGCTTTCCGCAGCCTGCGCCAGCCCTCCACTGCCTCTCTGCGGCTCTCCCGCCTTCCACCGTTGGTCCTTGGGGAAAATGGGGCCCGGGGCCGGTGGCTGGTTGCGGTGAAGGGCAAGCAGACCCTCCCCGCATTCTGAGAACTGCACTGCCTTTGGGTTTTAGCCCTTACGGTTGGCTTTCTTGGGGTGTAACTTATACAGGATATAGAGCGTGTCCTCCACGTGTACACGTGATGGCTGTGTGGGTGTGTGTCCTCACCCTGCACCAAGGGAACACTGCCTTCTCCCCAGGAGTCCCCAGCGGCCACAGCCCCCGCACTCCTGCTTCCATCACCACCTGGCCCAAGCCATCCTGCCGTCCTTCAGCAAAGCAATTTTCAAACTCATCCTACTGCGAGCACGTCTGGGTCCCTCGCTTTAGGCCGAGGAGGTTCCCCTGTCTGAACACACTGCCCTTTGCTCACCCGTTCGCTTGTTGACAGACATTGGGTTGTTCCCACACTTGCCTTCTGTGGGAAAAGTGGCTACGAATGTCCTGGTACAAAGCTCTGTGTGGACACAGGTTTTATTTGTCTAAGGAACCACCTGGGAATGGAATTCCTGGGTCATCAGGTAAACATAAACTTAGCTTCAAACAAAATTGCCAAATAGGTTTCCAAGTGGCGGAGCCGTTTCACACCCCCGCTGTCAGGGTGCGAGCGCCCCATTGCCCTGTAACCTCACCAACACTTGGTATTGTCGCTCTTTTCAACTTTAGCCATTCTACTGTGTGTGTAAAGTGATCTCATTTGGGTTTTAATTTGCATTTCCCTGACAACTACTGTGCCGGTTTATATATGTTATGTCCCCCAAAATGCCATGTTCCTTAATGCAGTCTTGCGGGAGCAGATGTATTACTGTTGATTAGTTTGGAATCCTTTGATTGAGTGTTTCCATGGAGATGTGACTCAGTCAACTGTGGGCAAGGCCTTTGATTGGATAATTTCCATGGAGGTGTTACCCCACCCAATCAGGGTGGGTCTTAATTAAATCACTGGAGCCACGTAACAGAGCTGATAAACAGAAGGAACTCAGAGCAGCTGAGAATGACATTTTGGAGAGAGCTGCAACTGAGAGGCACATTTTGAAGATGGCCGTTGGAAGCTGATGCTGACGTTTTGGAGAATGCTATTTTGAAACGCAACCTGGGAGCAAGCAGACGCCAGCCATGTGCCTTCCCAGCCGACAGAGGTCTTCCATATGCCAATGGCCTTTCTCCAGTGAAGGTACCTTATTGATGGCTTACCTTGGACACTTTATGGCCTTTAGACTGTAACTTTGTAATGAAATAAACACCCTTTATAAAAGCCAACCCATCTTGGTAGTTTGCATAAATGGCAGCCTTAGCAAACCGGAACAACTACTGAGATTGAGCATCTTCTCATCCACTTATTGGCCATTCCTCTATCTTTTTTGGTGAGGTGTGTCTATCCAAATGTTTTGACCATTTTTAAAATCAGGTTGTTTACTTTCTTATTATTGTGTTCAAAAAGATATTTATTCTTTATACCAGCCCTCCATTACACGCATGCATTGTAAGTATTTTCTCATAATCTTTCATTTGACTTTTCTTTTTGGAGGGTGACTTTTGAAAAGTGGTTTTCAATTTTGATTAAATCCAAAGTATAAGTTACTTCCTTTTATTTAAAGAGTATTTGAATGTCATATCTAGGTAATATTTGCGTAGCCCCAGGTCAAAAAGATTTCTTCTATGTTTTCTTCTGGAACTCTCATATTTTAGCTTTTATGTTTAGAATTATCACCCTTGAATGTTCACTTTTTGTACATTGTTTGAGGTAAGAGCCAAGGATCATTTCCTCTGCTTGCATATCCTGCACCGTTTGTTAATAACTGTCTTTACCACACAAAGTTGCCTTTGCATCATTGTCAAAAATAATTGGCTGCATTTGTGTGGATCTGTCCTTATGCCAACACTACGCAGTCTTACTGCTGTAGCTTTGCAGTAAGCCTTGAAATCAAGTGGTTTGAGCCTCAACTCTGTTCTTTTTAAGATTGTTTCATCTATGCAAGCTCGTTTCCATTTCCACATAAATTTTAGAATCAGATTTTCAAAGTCTACAAAGAGCCTGCTGGGAAGGCTCAGGATTGCAAACAATTTGGATTGAAAGATCAATTTGGGAAAAATTGAGAGTTAAAAAAACTGCTTTCCAATTCATGGATATGCTACATTTCTCTACTTTTTTAGGTCTTTTTTAATTCTCAGCAATGTTTTGTGGTTTTCAGTGTACTGGTCTTGCACCTATTTTGTTAAAGCTATATCTAAGTAATGCACATTCTTTGATGCCATCGTAAATGGTAAGGTTTTTAAAATTTCATTTTTTAGTCGTTCGTTACCAGAATACAGAAATTCAGTGATTGTACACAGTAACCTCGCATCCTCCAGAGAGCCTGCTGTGGAGAGTCATGGGGTCCTCGACACCTGAGATGGAGGGCCTGGTGGGCGACGGCTCTGGGCTGAGGGGGCCAGTGCTGCCCACGTCACCTGTGTCCTGGGAGGCAGACGCACGTGGCTTCCTCAGACACAGGCTCGTGAGTCCCCCGAACAACGATCCCAGGAACCTTGGAATGGGGGCAGAGAACCAACCCAGAGCCCCAGAGCCAACTCAGAAATCTCATCAAGACGCTTTCTCAAGAACCACTCTCGGAACCAAAATCCAGATTAGTCTGTATTAGTCAGGGTTCTCTAGAAAAATAGAGCGAACAAGATATATGTGCAAATATTACGAGATTTATTACAGGAGTTGGCTAATGCGATCGTGTAGACTGGCAAGTCTGAATTTTGTAGGGACAACTTGTTGGTGACTTTGAGTTCCCTGGCAGAAGCCACCAGCTGGGAACTCTGATGAAGGGCACGATGAAATCCCCAGGCCAACATGGAGATACGGCCCTTCTTTGGGACCTCTGAAATCCTCAGTTCCCTCTCCGAGGCCTTCTGCTGATTGGATGAGGAGGCGGCTCTCGTTGCTGAAGGCAACCTCCTTCGCTGAGTGCAGACGCAGCCACCGAGTAACGATTTAGATCCAGGAGGTACCTCCTGGTGTCCACGGAACGACCACACACCCTAACGTGGCCAAGGCAACCCCAAGGTTCTCCACCACGCCCCCACACCCTCCTGCAGCAGGACGTCTCGCCATCGCCAGCTTCCTCACACACGGCCCCCCTCACACCCTCTCCCCACTCCTCCTCGTCCGTGTGGAATGTGCCCTGCTCCGGGCCCCCTCCACCCCGCCACAGGTCTCTGCGGCCTCCGGCAGCTCTGAGGCAGGCGCCCCCCTGCTGCTCACCAGCTACAGAGAAACCGTCAGGCGGAGCAGTGCGGGGGAGCTTCCCCAGCCGGGCCGAAGTGAGGGCGCAGCGACAGCTCTCTCCAAAGAAACAGCCGCACACACCTTCCCTCTCCACTCTCGACCCTGGTATGGGCAACTGGAGTGTGGTGGCTTTGACTGGCTCCCGCTGGTGGTCTTCACCTTCACCTTAGTGCCCCTCGTCCACCGAGCCTGACACCGCAGCTGAGGCTTCACGCTGAGGCCCTTCCACGCGTCCCCTCGAGCCAGGTTCAGTGCTCGGGATGCGGCAGCACGTGGGCACTTGCACCGGCTGTGCCAACGCTGAAACCAGGACTGCCGGCGGCTCAGTGGCTGCACACGGCCTCGGTTTGCTGCCTGCTTCTGCCATGACCATGGCAAGTGGTGGGAGAGGGCTCTCCACGGTGTGCCTCAGGGGCGTTCACGGGCGTTCCGGGCACCCAGGCAGCCAGTGAAGAGTGAGAGAGGGTGGGCGTCGTGGGGAGGTGTCCGACAGGGCAGACTGGGAACGGGGTGGATGGAAGGGAGGTGGCGCACGCATGCCCTCCTCCCACCAGCCAGAGCCACCCGCAGGTTCCTCCTACCCGAAAGGTGAGACACGGACGTGCGCCCAAGAGGTGGACACATGGCAGGTGCTCTGCACCAGCAGCCTCTCTGGGGCGGGGCCTCACCTGCGAGGGGGTGAGTACAGGGACCCCCTGGCCTTCCTGACTCGTGGCTCTCTGAAGGACAGAGGTGAGGCTGGGGCCTCTCGCCGGGAAGACGAGCCAACGGCGCCCCTCCAGCGGTGCATGAGGGATGCTGGAGACACCAGAGGCTGCACGGAGAGACAAGGGGGCCCCAGAGAGACACGAGGGCCATGGAGAGACACGAGGGCCACAGAGAGACACGAGGGCCACAGGGAGACATGAGAACCATGGAGAGACATGAGAAGACACACACAGACATGATGGTCCATAGACACAAGGCCAGGGGGAGACATGAGAGCCTGTGCAGACAGTGAGGGCCCCTGGGGAGCACCCGCACCCCCCACCTTTGACCCTTCCCTCTGGCCCGACAGATGTGTCGCTGGGTGTAGGAGACCCCTGGAATCTGGGGCCACTGTGTTGGAAGCCAGGTGTGTCCTCCCCGTGGATCACTGCTTCTCTATGTTCAGTGGTTCTTTTCCTCTTACACTTTGGTTTCTGGTTTCATTCATGCAAAGCAATCAGTAGTTATACCATGGTCTGCCGCGGCACTGTGGCATTCCAAACGGAAAGCAGAAACACAGGAAATAAGAAAAAAAAAGCAAATTCCACTTTAACTCAAAAACTGAGTACACAAAGCAATAGACTAAAAACTTTTTTAAAAACCCACTAAATCATTACCTCGTTTGCCTTTTCTCATTAAATCGGGCAGCTCTGATGGACTGTTGGCGGTATGCACAAACACACCGAGCCTACAAGTCACTTTACTTTGGTTTTTTCCATCACAGAGGACTAATTTTGTAAAAGAAAGTCCTTTTCATTAACTTTAAGCTGACGTTAAGGTCAACTTGAAATTTGCTTTTACTGAGACTCTTCAAACCTAGCCTTTTACTGGAAGCCCTTTCTGAGGTCCCCGGGGGGCTAGCCCTGGCGGCGGCTGCAGTTTTCAGGGAGTTTTTGCGCAGCCCTTCTTGACAGCCCTGGGAGCCGAGAGCCAGCGCGGGGGGGCCGGGAAATCTTTTCATTTTGCTGCTTAGTCACCTCCCGAGTCATTTGGCAGTTGCCTGCGCCCTTCAAGATGTTTCCATTTATGGTCAGAATTTGGTCTTGCGAGTTTGGTCACACAGATGGGAAAGCTTAAGCCAACGGACGGCTGAGAGCTTCCCGCAGGGGCCGGGGGCTGTGGAGAGAGGGGCCCTGCCTCGGGGAGGGGGCCCTGCCTGGGGGAGGAGCCTGCTCGGGGAGGACCCTGCCTGGGGGACAGTCAGGCATGGCCGTTACTTCCATTGCCCAGATGGTTCCAATTCCAGGTTTATTCACTTTCCGGGCCACACAAGACCCTAAGTCCCCTTGGGTCAGGAGCCACCCTGCCCACCCTGGGGGCAGGCCTTGATGGGTGGGGCCCCCCAGGCTGGCCCCTGCCTCAGCCCAAGAGTGAAGGCAGCCCGGGGGGTGCTGGGTGACCCCTGCAGTCCTGACGTCTGGGCATGAGCAAGCAAGGCTCAGCCCAGAAGCGAACCCCAAGCCCACCCGCAGGTCCAGGGCTGTCCACGGTGCACCCCCTCACCAGTCCTGGCCCCCCAGCTCCTGGGCCTTATTCACCCCGGAAACCTCAGTCCCATCTCCTCTCCCCAAGCACCCAGCCTGGAGGGACCGCTGGCGCCCCTGGAGCCATGCACGCCCTGACCCCACGGCCCCCGAGGGTGGGCGAGCTCTGGCTGCACAGAGCGCAGCAGCCGAGAAGGGGGTTTCTAAGCATGGAACAGTCGGCTTTCAAAATGACACTTCTCTCTGCTGTGTTAGAACCTAGTTAGAGAAGTGCCCAGTGTCAGTGCACTGGTTCTGCCCCTTGACTACCACGGCGAGGGGGCACTGGGCCGCATGACAGGGGGTAGGGGAGGGAGAGAGAAGAGGGGAGGGGGAGGGGAAGCACCGCCTCCCATGCTTTTGAGCTTCAAGAGCCTCTCTCCCGGGCCTGGAACCAGTATCCCCTCCCAGAGAGAAGCGTCCCCACTTCTGGCGGCTTTGCGGCTGGGTCGGGGAGACGGGTCTGAGCTGGAAGGGGTCCCCGTGCCCGGAAGCGTCCCGTCAAGGCCCCCCCGGGCTCCTCTCCTGGGGACCGGCCCTCACCCAGCTCACGAGACTCGCGGGGTAATGCATGTGGTCCTGCCACTTGCATCTGCCCATGGTGGACTTGCCCATCCGCAGTGCCAAAATCCACTTTTAAGAGTTAGAGGCACGCCGTTCGCGCAATACAGGGAGAGCTGTGGGCTGCAGCCAGCTGGTTCCCGCCAGAAGCGGAGAGCAGGGGATGGCCACTCCCCGGGAAAGAAACCCCGAGACGAGTTTGCAGAGTTAGAGACACGCGGTGAGTGGCCCAGCAGTAAGCCCCAATCTTGGTGTTTTCTTTTCTGTGAAGCAGAGACTGTTTGTGACCTTCCTAGACAAAGCTGGTGTGGCCCTCCCCGCACCTAAACCCTTGGCAGAGACGGGGCAGGCCCAGACCCCGCACCGCCCTCGGGCGAGTTCGGAAGCAGTGAGAGGCCGCGGCCGCCTTGCAGACCCTTGTGTCCTGTTTCCAGGTTTTAGGGGAGTTTTCCCGGCATTGGTCACAGCACACCTAAGACCACAAGCAGGGTGCTGGGACCCGGGCAGCCCCCAGTGCTCCCGACTGGCATTGCTTCCTGCAAAAACGTGCACTATTGCTGCTATTCACAGCATTTGTGTGGCAGAACTGGGTATCCCTTACCCTTAGTGTTGAAAGCCTGGCAGAATGTTTTACAGTTCTAATTAAATGGAGCGCTTAACGGTGCTCAACTGAAAAGCAGGTGCCAGCGGGCGCGGAGAGCGGGGAGCCCGCCCCACCCGGGAGTGTAGGGAGGTTGCTCAGGAGTCAGTCTGGGCCCTCGCTGACGGCGCCTGTACCCGGCGGCAGCCCCTGGGGCTCCGTCACCCACGGGCCCTGGGCCTTCAGCTCTGGGCAGTGAGAGAGGAGAGCATTCCAGAAAACCACCGTGTGGAGGGCCTGGCTCCCCTCCCAGCCCCTTTCCTCCACCCTCAGAATTTCTGACTGGGAATGTGCCATTGGGCCTGGCCCTTCCGGGAGGAGGTGGACGCTGGACGAGGGGGTGCCGTGTGGGTCCCTTCCACGCGGCTCGCGGTGCAAAGTGAGTCACGGTGGCTGGAGGAGTCATTCCGGGTGGCGGAGATGTTCCCACCGCCCGCAGCCGCTAGGAATCCCCAGTGACGGTCTGCCTCTGGCCCGCCCGGGGGAGACACCGCAGGACAAGGGCCCCCTGAGCGCGAGCCCGGCCCGGCAGGGCCTCGCTCCGAGGGGGGAGGTCGCAGGCCTGGGCCCCACAGGCAGGTTTCCTGCGGAGTCATCTGAGGGCTTGTGAGGTGGTTGATCTGGACGCCTGGAGAGGGTGTGGTGGGAATATCCCAAGGGAATGGGGCGAGGGGCTCCGCTGTGGGAGGAGCACACCGGGAGGGGAGCACTGCCAGGAAGGGAGCATCTCTGGGAGGGGAGCAGCGCCAGGAGGGGAGCACCGCCACAGACTCGGTCCTCTCACACTGAAGGTTTCCTTCCTCCCGGCTTTCTTGGCTCTGTTCTGGTTCCACCGCAGTCCCAGAGGCCTGGGCTCTCCCCTGCCTCCCCCGGAACCATCCAGCTAGTCAGCACAGTGGAGCCTGCCTCAGGGTGGGCACATCCCCTCTGCCTTCCTCTCCCAGTGTAGACACCTCCCCTCTGCCTTCCTCTCCCAGTGTAGACACCTCACTTCCACCTTCCTCTCCCAGTGCAGACACCCCACCTCCCCTCTGCCTTCCTCTCCCAATGTAGACATCTCACCTCCCCTCCGCCTTCCTCTGCCCGTGTAGACATCTCCCCTCCGCCTTCCTCTCCCAGTGTAGATGTCCTACCCTCCCTTCCTCTCCCAGTATAGCCATCTCCCCTCCCCTCCCCCTTCTTCTCCCAGTGTAGATACCCCACCTCCACCTTCCTCTTCCAGTGTAGATGCTTTCCCTCCACTCCTTCTACTTTAGACATTCTCAGTGACTCTTACTCTGGCTTTTAAAACATTCTTTGATTTTCTGCAAACCAGGTGGAAATTTGCTGCTGGCTGATTTTCCTAAGCCCCGGGTTTCATGACGGCTTCCCTCCATGCAGCACGGGCTCTTTCAGGTCCTGGAAGGCACACTGTCAGAGGACAGGGCTTGGAGGCGGCGAGGCGGAGGGGTGAACTCTGCAGCCTTGCCCCGACAGGCAGCTGGAAACCCGGGTGCCTCTTGTTTGGTCTGCAGGCGAGGTCTTATGAGCAGGGTCACAAAATTAAAAAGTAGGCAAATGGCTCGGGTTCCACTGAAGAGGACTGAGGCGGGTGGGCTTTCCTGTTGGTGCTCAGTCTCCTCTTCTCCCACCCGCTTTACGCTCTGTCTGCAAAAGAGGAAAATGCAAACTGGAATAAAGAAGAACTAAGTGGAGCCAACATTTTGAGAATATGAATCACTCATTGATCTGTTCATGAAACTTGTTTCTCATTAAGCTGTGAGAAGAAAGTAGACTCACACACAGAGCTCGGAGTGATTCTCAACCTCTGGATAAGGGCTTTCTGCCCTGCACTGTCCAATTCTCCATGGCCGAACCCTCCGAGCCTGAAGATTTGGCCAGGCCTTCACTGAGTCCTGGTTTCTGGAGAATTCTGCACGGCGCCCTTGGCCTTTAGACCCTGGTCCTTCATGGGCCCTGGGAGATGCTGCTTTTCACGGAGTTTTCCAGCTTCTTGTGGCTTTAATGTGCCCTTCAAGCTTTCCCTCAGTTATGAGCCTTAACTAAAAACAGCAATAAAAATAAGCCACAGCTTGGGTGGTCGGCAGCCCGAGGAATGCAAGGCGGGCCAGGGACCCAGCTGAGAACTGTGGAGGAAAAAGGTTCCCTGAGCCAGCAAACTGCAGGCTTCCAGCACCCCCCCCATGCAGGAGCTCGCTTGTCCCCTCCACCCCCCAAAGTCCTCCAACCCCAGGTGTGCTCAGGAAGAGTCCAGGCAGGTGTGCACCTCACCTGGAGGCAGAGTGAGAACCTCCCCACCCTTGGAGGTCGGAACCATGCCGAGGATGTACTCTCAGAGCAGGGGGGCACATGGGCCCTGGGGCAGGCGGTCCTGCCTCCGTGGGAGAGTGAGGGCAGAGGAAGTTCAGTGGGGGTCCACAGCCCCAGGTGGGAGGCCCCTCCCGATCTGGGCTTGCCTGAGGGCATCTGGGCCTTTGGTCCCACTCACTTTGTGCGAGTCCTGCCAGGGAGGTTGCCCAGGACCAGTGCCAGGCAAGCTAGTCCCCCTTCTCTGCTTTCCCACATGGCAAGTGGGTGGTTCCCAAACTTCACAGGCAGGCGGCAGGAGCAGGGTCTACCAAGGTGGCAGCATCAGAACTCCAGGGTTTATTCCCCTAAGGAATCTTCAAACGACTAGCAAAAGCAGGCAGAGCCGTCTCCCTCAGAACTCTGGAAAACATGTAAAGGTTTGCAGTACCTGGTCAGGTGCCAAATCTAGAAAAACAGGAGCCGCGTGTGGTGCCCTTGCTGGCCCCTGACCCCTCCTCACAGGGTGTGGAGCCACCTGTGCTCCCACTGTGGGCCCCAGGCCCTGGTCCAGAGGGGGCAGGGTGACCCCTTGCACATACTGAGGTGCCTGTAAGCTGGTGCCCATCTATCGGGTGGCTCCTGAAAGACAAACACGCGCTGGGTCACCCACCCAGAACTTGCCCTGCGGCCAAAGCAGCTGCAGAGAGCTAAAGCAGAGTAAGAGAAAGTCAAAGGATTACCTGTTTCAAGGCATAAGGTACGGCACCCGGGGGGGGGGGCGAGTCTCTATCATACGGAGTAGAAGGGACATCAAAACTATAAACGGGGAAATTCCTAAGGCCACAAGTGAGCCCAAGGCCAGGACAAAATGCAGATTCAGAAAAGATGCAGAGGACCCTGCGCCTCCGTCTCGGGCTGACCTTCCTGGTGGGAGGGCTGAACGCTGAGTGAGCGCCAGACTACACAGAGCCAATTCGCAAAGCCCATGAACAGTGTTTCTGAGTTGGCTGATTTGTTTTTGTTAGCTCCTGGCACTCAATGAAATCTCTGTCATATCACTACCTGGATACAAACTTAAGGAACAGACAGCTCAGGAACTAAACCCCAGAGAAAACATGAAAATATTAAAATGTAGAGTGTGCAAAAAAAGATTACAACATAAACAAAGAAACAGGAAATGATCACCCATTCAAAAGAATAAGATAAAAATTCAGAAACCATCAAAGAAGAAAATGAGACTTTGGAAACACCAGACAAAAACTTGTTCAAGATGATCCTCAATATACCCAGAGAAATAAAGGAAAATGCGGAGAAAGAACAAGAGACAAAGAAGGACACTATATACTGATAAGGGGATCAATTCAACAAGAAGACATAACAATTATAAATATATAGGCACTTAATGCAGAGCCCCCAAAATATATAAAGCAAATATTGACAAATGTGAATGAAGAAATGGGCAGTTTCACATTAATTGTAGGAAATTTCAATACACATATTTAATAATGGACAGAGCATCTAAGCAGAAGATCAAAGAGGATATAGAAAACTTGAAAGGTACTCTAAATGGACAACAGCAAAATATGCATTTTTCTTTAGTGTTCACAAGTCATTCTCTAAGATAGACCATATGTTAGGTCACAAAACAAGTCTTAATAAATTTTAAAATATTTAAATCATACGATGTATCTTCTCCAACCACAGCCTAATGAAACTAGAAACCAATAACAGAGTGAGAACTCGAAAATTCACAAATATGTGTAAATTAAATAACACACTCTTAAATAACCAATTGGTTAAGGAAGAAAATACAAGGAAAGTTAGGAAATATCTTGAGGCAAATGAAAATGAAAACACAATATATCAAAACTTATGGGATGTAGCAAAGTCAGTGCTGAGAGCATTTATAATTCTAAATGCTTACATTAAAAAAGAAGAAATATTTCAAACCAGACACTAAGCCTAATAACTGGAGAAAGTAGAAAAAGAAGAGCAACTAAACCTAAGCAAGCAGAAGGAAGAAAATAAAGATTACAGCGGCAATAAATGAAGTAGAGAATAAAAAAATGATAGAAGCAATCAAACCAAAAGTTGGTTCTTTGAAAAGATCAACAAAATCAACAAAACTTTAGCTAGACTGACAACAACCAAAAGAGAGACGACACAAATAACTAAAATCAGAAATGAAAGTGGGGCCATTATGACTGACCTCACAGAGTTAAGAAGAGAATACTATGGATGACTATGCATCAACAAATTAGATATCCTAGACAAGACGGCAAATTCCTGGAAACACGCAAGCCACCTGTGCTTACTCAAGGAGACAGAGAAGATCTCAACAGACCAATAACTAATAAGGAGACTGAGTTGGTCATCAAAAACCTCCCAGCAAAGAAAAACCCAGGACCAGACGTATTCACTGGTGAATTTTACCAAACATTCCAAGAATTCACTCCAATCCTGCTCAAACTCTTCCAGAAAAATGAACAGGAGGGAACACTTCCCAACTTATTCATACCTCATAAGGCCAATATCTCCCTAATATCAAAACCAGATTCCACAAGAAAAGAAAATTACAGACCAATATCCCCTGTGAATATAGATGCAGAAATCTAACAAACAAACCCAACAGCACAACAGAAGAATTATACATGACAATGAGTGGGATTTATCCCAGACATGCAAGGGTGGTTCAACATGAGATCAATTAATGTAATACAACACATTAATAGAATGAAGGGGGGAAGCACATAATCATCTCAGTGATGCAGAAAACACATTTGACAAAATCAAGAATCCCTGGAAGGAATAAAGGGAGGGAGGGAGGGAGGGAGGAAGGAAGGAAAGAAAAGGCATCCAAATCAGAAAGGAAGAAGTAAAACTTTCCATATTTGCAGATGGCATGGCTATATGTATAGAAAATCCTGAAAATCCACCGCAAAACTACTAGAGCTAATAAACAAATTCAGCAAAGTGGTGGGGTACAAGATCAACAAGCAAAATCAGTGGTGTTTCTATACACTAGTAATGAACAATGTGAAGACTAAATCAAGAAAAAAATCCACTTAAAATAGCAACCCAAAAACCAAATATCAAGGAAAAATCTAACCAAGAATGTAAAGGACTTATACACAGAAAACTACTAAACATTGCTAAAAGGCTAAGGGACCCCCAAATAGCCAAAAACATCTTGAAAAACAAAAATGAAGTTGGAAGACTCATACTTCCTTATTTTAAAATGTATTCAAAGCTACAGTTATCAAAACAGCATGGTACTGGCACAAGGACAAACATATAGACCAATGGAATCAAACTGAGAGTTCAGAAATAGGCCCTCATATCTGTGACCAACTGATTTTTTTACAAGACGGCCAAGTCCACTCAATGGGGAAAGAACAGTCTCTTTAACAAATGGTGCTGGAAAACTGGAAATCCACATGCAAAAGAATGAAAGTGGGTCTCTACCTCACACTGTATCCAAAAATTAATTCAAAATGGATCAAAGACTTAAACGTAAGAACCAAAAATACATAACTTTTAGAAAAAAATGTAGCGTCTTCAGTTCCTTATGTTAAGCAATAATTTCTTAGACTTTATACCCAAAGCACAAACCACAAAAGAAAACATAGATAAATGGTACCTCGTCAAAATTAAAAACTTTTGTGCATCAAAGGACTTCATCAATAAAGTAAAAAGGCAACGTACTGAATGGCAGAAAATAGTTGGGAACCATAGATCTGAGAAACATTTAACATCCAGAATGTATAAAGAACTTCTACAACTCAACAACCAAAAGACAAACAACCTAACTGATAAATGGGAAAAAGACTTGAATAGACAGTTCCCCACAGAAGACATAAGAATGGCCGATAAACACATGAAAGGATGAGCAAAGTCATTAGCCGTTACGGAAATCAAAACCATAAGATACCATTTCATACCCAGTAGAACGACTATTATTTTAAAAAAAGAAACAGAAAATAACAAGTGTTGGAGAGCATGGGGAGAGATAGGAACACTCGTTCATTATTGATGGGAAGGTAAAATGGTGAAGCCATTGTAGAAAACTCAGAAAATTAAGTATAGAATCACCATATGACCCAGCAATCCCACTTCTACATATTCACTCAGAAGAAATGAAAGAAGGGATTTTCACACTGGTGTTCATAGCGGCATTATTCACAATTGCCAAAAGTTGGAAGCAACCCAAGTGTCCAGCGACAGAAGAATGGATGACAAAATGTGGTCTGTACATACGATGGAATTTTATTCAGCTGTAAGAAGGGATGACATTCCGATAAATTCAAGAACATGTATGAACCTTGAAGACATCATGTGGAGTGAAAAAAGCCAGACACAGAAGAACAAATATTGTATGACCTCACTGATTTGAAACAAAGTAGAATAAGCAAATTCATAGAGTCAGGAAATAGGATACAAGTTACCAGGAGCTGGGGTGTGTGTAGGGAATGGGGAGTTAATTGTTTAATTGGTACAGAGTTTTTCTGTTTGGGGTGATGGAAAATTTTGGTAATGGTGGTGATATTGCAGCTTTGTGAGTGTAATCAGTACCCCGGAATTACAAATTTGTCTGTGCGTAAGGGAAAACTTTAGGTTGTGTACATGTTACAATGATACAAATTTTTTTAAAAAAGTAGAACAATACAACACAAACAAGAACTTAAACTATTGCCTATATTTAGCAGCATAATTCTAATAATATCGTTTCATGGATGTAACAAAGCTACGGCACTAATGCAAAGTGTTAATAAAAGGGAAAACTGTGGAGGGGCAAATGGAAACTCTATATTTTCTCCATGATTTTTCGGTAAACCCCCAACTTAGCTCTAATAAAAAAAATACAAATAAAAATCTGTTGATATAAAAGCAGCAGAGAGAGGCAGCCGAGCGTCCCTCCGGGGCGGGCGCTGAGGCCGCGGGCGGCGGCGCGCGCAGGGGGCGGAGACGGGGCGGGGGCGGCCGCGCTCTGCAGACGGCGGGCACCCTGCGCGCGGGAGCAGCGGCGAGCCCCGCCTTGGAGGCGCCTCGTCGGCCGGCGGGTGGCGGAGCCCCCGGCCCGCCGGCTCTGCCGTCTGCAGTCTCTTCCCTGCCGGCGGCCCCGTGCCGGTCAGGAGCCTCCCCTGCGCCTCGGGGCGTCCCGGCCCGCGGGGAAACGGCGCGGAAACGCCGACCCGCCCTCCCCGGGCGCAGCGGGGCCCGACCCGGGCTGGCTCCTCTCGCGTCTTCTCGCACAGACGCCGCTCAAGTCCGTCTGGGTTTTCATTTTCCCCTCGTTTCCCTGGTAACCTCAGAAGCAAACACACACAGCTGTGTCACCTGGCTCCCAGCTACATTTTTCCAGGAGACACCTCCGGCTGGAAAGTGGGCGAGCCTCGGGCCCCAGATCCAAGCCAAATTTGCGTAACTCCTTCTCCGTCGTCACCCTCTGGGCAGGAGCGCAGGAGAAAGGGCGGCAGCTGCCCGAAGAACAGGCTTCTCCCAGGCCCTGGGTGGGGGGGCTCCGGGGGGGCTCCCCATAACTTCCAGCCCTGCTCATGGTTTAAACAGACGCACAAAAACTGGCACTGCAGGTGCCTCCACTCCAACAGCCAGAGCTTTTGACAGCGTGTAGGCTGTCCCCCGAGCTGGGCGCTCCTGTCTCCAGAAGTCACAAGTTTGTGACTGGGAAAAGGTGTCCCTTTACCCCAGCTGTCTTGTAAGACGAGGACACCGAGGAGCAAGGAGGAGCCACGCAGGCATTCGGGCAAAGCCGGGAGAGGGAGCCCCCACCCACGCTGCCTCCGGCCGCCCACGGCCCGCGGAGGAACGGCTGCCCTGGCGCCCAGGCCCGGGACAGAGCCTTGTCCTGTCTGCTGTTCTGACGTGTTCCGTGTTTGTTCTAAACAAGAAATTCCATCTTTCTACCCAGATTTGGATTCCCTACGTGTACTTTGACAAACAGAAACTTTTTCCAGCACATCCGAGCGTATCTGTCAAATTTCCCCTTTGACTCACAAATTCCACAAATGTTTATTCAGCGCCTCCCGTGGGCGAGGGGCTGTGCACTCCTGGGGCAGCAGCGGAAACGCAGGGCAAGGCGGCGCCCCGTGGGCCCCGTGGAGGGCGCGGGCAGGCGTGGGGGGACACATGTGGGCTCGCAAAGGGAGCAGGGCCAGGGCATGAATATCGGGGCTTCTGCCTCTCAGCAAAACCATTTACTGTTCACATTATCCTGTCTCTACCCAAAGGAAACAGAATGTTAGGTCAGTTATAAAACTCTCCAGGCATCCTGCTGTCCTCGGCGCGATCACGGCCCGGCCACGCCTCCGTGGGGCTGGTAGCGGCAAAGGCTCAGGTTGTCTTGTTTTCTGGACCTAAGCTTCCCGAGCACCTTCTGCATATTGGGTGGGAGCACACAGGTAAATACCTGGCAAGGCCAGGAGCTACAGTAAAGCATGGGCCAAGGGTGATGTAAAAAGCAGCTTCTTACCCTTCCATCCAGGAGCCCTTGAAATATGCATCTGGGCTAGAAATTCCCTCACCCCTTTCAAAAATGCAGCCAGGCCCAGAGCCAGGGACGGGCCGGTCTGTACATGCTAAGGCGGCAGGCTCGGGAGCGCTGGCCATGGGTCTGCTGCAAGCTGGCCGTGACCTGGCCGGGGCCAGAGGCCCGCAGACCCGGGGCAGCTGGGAGGTCGCAGCAGCCATGGAGACCCAGGGTTCTTGCTGGACTAGCAGCCCACGTGGGCCAGAGCTGCAGCTCCTTCCCGGCCTCGGGTGGCACTCACTCCCCAAGGATGCCGGCCGTGAGCTGGACACGTCAGCCCGGAGCAGATCTCCCCCGTCTGCCATTAGGGAACCGACAAGAGCACGCTTCGGGCTCTGGCAGTGGTGCCTCGATTCCAGCTGGACGGAGAGCAGCTCTGCTTGCACGGCCTCCTCCAAAACCCAGATAAGGGGAGTCGGGGGACTCCACCAACAATTCCACCAGCAGACAAAACGCTGAGGGTGTATCAGTCCCGGGCTTTCAGGAAGCAAATGCCAAGAAGGATTAGGCCTGTAAGGAGAGTCTTGGGGAAACATCCTTGAAAGATAAAGGAGGAGGCGCCAGAAAAGGGCAGGGAGAAGCTGGGCAGAGCCCAGGGGGGTGGGGTGGGGGGAGCTGGGGCCGCAGCTCAGCCCCAGAGGGGTGAGCCGAGTGTGGGGTGTCATGGGGTTGGGCCTACATTAGTGCTCCCACCGTGCTGTGTCCTCACCGTGCCGTGTCCCCGCCCAGCCCTTCGCTCCTCACCGCTGGGCGCAGGCACTGGGGTCTTGGAAGCCAAAGGTGGGCGGAGTGAGCTGCAGCCCCTGCCGCTGCAGTTGTCCCAGGATCCGCGACTGGCCCTCATCCTCTGCCCCTCCACTGTCCGTTCTGAACCCCCCTCACCCTCGGCCCCCACTTCAGCAGGTCTTGATGGCTTCCCTGGCGCACACCCCAAATTCCTGAGGAGTCTGCACCCTTAGCACCAAACGCTTCTCAGGCTGGAGCGTGCTCAGGAGCACTCGCAGCCCCAGGGAGTCAGGGGGTGCCGGGTCCCATAGGGCCCACCGGGGTCCCCACACATCCCCCTGCCCAGGTGCTCTAAGGCAGCCCTGCGCCCTGCTGGTCGGGGTCAGGCACCCCCCCAGGGTGGAGCCTCTCCTTGCCTTCTGGCCCCTGGACATAAGGCGTCCACAGTGCCCTGGCGGCAGCTCTCTCCGGGTCCAAGGGGCCTCCGGCTGCCTCTGCGTGCAAGGCTGTGCCCCCCTGAGGGCCATGACCTCTGACCTCGCAGCATTGCTCCCCCCTGAGGGCCATGACCTCTGACCTCACAGCATGTGCTCCCCCCTGAGGGCCATGACCTCTGACCTCACAGCCCATGCCCCCTGAGGGCCATGACCTCTGACCTCGCAGCCAGGTGCCAGGGCAGGAGGTGCAGCTGGCAGGGAGGCAGGCGTGGCCACTTCCTCGTCCGTGCCGAGTGCTTCCTGGGCCCGCACATCCTTCCCACTGGGAACACGGCACCATCGAAATGTTTCCAGTTCAGAGCAGCCCTGCGCCCTGTGGGACGGCGCCTGTCGTCTCTGTGGGGCCAGGACCAGAGTGGGCAGTATGTGATGTGACCAGAGGACCCCGGGGCCGTGGCCGCGCCCACGTGCACCGTGAGGGCGTCCCCTGAGGGACGCTGTGCCTGGCGGACCCCGTGCCTTTGGGCTGGGTGCACAGGGTGAAGCCTCAGAGCCCGTGCCCGGAGGCTAGTCTGTCTCCTGGGGGATGAGTTGGGGCTCCCCCAGGACAGAGGCCCCACACCGCTGACTTACCACGAGTGGCCACCGGCCTGAGGACGGAGCCGGGGCAGCTCAGGGCTGCTCTCTGCAGTCTGGGAACGTGGCCACTCAAGAGCGGAAGAGTGAGCCGGGCTTTGGACCTGACGCCGTGTCCCGTTTCCTGCTGTGGCC
Organism: Bradypus variegatus; assembly: GCA_004027775.1. Taxonomy (NCBI): domain Eukaryota; kingdom Metazoa; phylum Chordata; class Mammalia; order Pilosa; family Bradypodidae; genus Bradypus; species Bradypus variegatus. Next base: position 7,348 of record PVKY010001579.1, on the reverse strand, counting down.
TCGCAGCTGTGCCGACCCTGGGGTACCTGGAGAGGAGAACTGGCTGTGCCTATGGCCTAGTCACCGTGTCTGCTTGGCTGTTCAGGAGCTCCCTTGGGAAATGTTTCCTGGTGGGTGTTAACAAGCCGTAAAAATCTTCTCACTTCGTTTCCTCTCCCACAGGCCCATCCACACGCTCTACCCAGAATTCCTCATCACGGATCTTCTGGAATTTTCCTTCCAGGTTCCTGACCAGACAGACAGGCCAGTGCCCACTGCCCACAGGTCTGCAGATGTTCTCATCTGGGGCCGCTCCCTCCACATAAAGGATGAGCAGCTGTGCTGACGAAGCCCCTCCGCCGGGCAGAGTCCCTTCTCTGTTGTCTTCAAAGCCACCCTTGAATGTGGCTGGAATGAAGCTGCCACCCCCTTTCAGCTTGCGGCCATAGCAGGCTGATTCCTTCCACAAGCCAAGCTCGAGCCTTCCCTTCGCCTTCACCCTTCCCGACAGAGCCGCCCCTCGGCATGGGTGTGAGCTGGGGAGAGGCCCTGCAGTGGTTGCTGTGGGTGACTGGGAACCTGGGCCCCTCACGCCCCGTGGGCAGACCCCTCCTCAGCACAGACGCGTCGGAGCACGGTCATGTGCTTAGTCTCTCCCGAAGCCCTGTAAGCTCCCAGGAGCTGTTTCTTAGAAGACCCGTAATTCCCCGCTGAGGACGGCCCGGGCTCGATCTGGATTCCGCCTTGCCCGTGATCAGCACGACGTCGGTGTGACGCTGGGGGACGCCCAGGCAGCCCCGCTCTCTTTGGGTTTCACGTTATGACAAGGGCTGAAGCGTCAACAGTGCCCTGAGGCTAAACCGTGAGTGAGCATTTTAGCCCACCCACAGGTGTGAGCCTGTTTCTGACAGAATTTTCTAATTAGGATAGAAAAGAATGCAGCCATCAAACCATGCTAATGAGCTCCGTGCCTGCGCTCCTCCTTGGCGAGCTCCTGGTGGACCGTGGTCACTCTGCAGGACCGCCCAGGAGAGATGAAGAGACCCTACACGTTTACTTCTGGTCTTTCCTGGTGGCCCCGCTCCCCACCGCCCACCCCTGTGGTTTGCCTTCTTGGCCGGGGCTGGGGAGCCATTGTAGGGGTCTCTGCTTGGGCTTTCCCACCATTACACTCTGCCCCGTCAAGAACTCACCAAGGAGGCTGCTCCCAACTTCCGAGCCTATCATTCGCGATTATACACGACGGAACTGAGAAAGTGACCGCTCAGTGGATCTGTGAACCCAGGGAGCTCATGTGAGCTGGGCATTAACCAGGACTCGACTCGCTGACTGGCCACCCTAGTGGGAGGCCGTGACGACATCCGAGGCCTCCGAGGGTCAGTGCCAACTGGGACTCCTGTGTCCAGTCATCCTCAAAATGTCTGGGCCTCTCCCTTTCCAATGGCTGTAGGTCATTTTCCTCCTGCCTGTCTGTCCCTCTGTGTCTGTGCTGGGTTAGACGTGAGTCCACATCACCTCTAGCTCTCGTCCAGTACCAGGGTCCCCTGCCGCCTTCTTTCCGCTGTATCTGGACTTTCCTCTCCAGCAGTGAGATGGGTGCACAACATCCAACAACCGTTCAGTTCTTTCTCAGTCCTAATAGTCACATAAAGTGGCTTCAGAATTGTCAGCCTGTGCCCCGGAGAGAATAAAATTTACCCCAGCCATTGGCCAGAGGGTCCACTCCACAGGAAGACCCAGAGCTCCTGGGGACGCTGCAGGGCAGGGCTGAGGAGGAGTGAGGGCTGCGGTGCAGGCCAGGCCTGCTCACCTCCGGGGGACGAGGGGCGCTGGGGTACCAGAGGCAGGTGCAGTGTGCAATTCCCGAGTCCGGACACTGCAGTCGTCTTAGTGACTGCAGGCTCTGTGGCAGCTGTGCTGGTTTGGTCTTACGTACCCCAAGTACCCCACTCTTGTGAGGCAGACCAATTGCAGGTGGGACTTTTGGTTAGATTATTTCCATGGAGATGTGACCCCACCCATTCAAAGCGGGTCTTCATTAGTTTACTGGAGTCCTTAGGAAACTCGGAGCCGACACACACCCAGACACTTGGAGATGCAGAGAAGCTGAGAGAGACATTTTGAAGAGAAGCTAAAATATTGTTCTGGTTTGCTAATGCTGCCATCATGCAAAATACCAGAAATGGACAGGCTTTTATAAAGAGTGTTTATTTGGTTACAAAGCTACAGTCTGAAGGCCATGAAAATGTCCAAATTAAGGCATCAATACAAGTATACCTTCACCAAGGGAAGGCCAATGGCATCCGGAAAACCTCTGCTAGCTGGGAAGGCCCGTGGCTGGCATCTGCTGATCCTGGGCTGTGTTCCAGCTCCTCTCTCAGCTCCTGGGCATTCTACAAAATGTTGCTCGTGGTGCATTTTGTCCTCTCTTAGCTTCTCCAGAGCAAACTTTGGGCTAGCATTCCCAAAGTGTCAGCATAAGTCTGCTTTCAATGGCCATCTCCAAAATGTCTCCTTCAGTTGCTCTCCAAAATGTCACTCACAGCTGCTCTTTTATATGGCTCCAGTGATTTAATTAAGACCCACCCTGAATGGGTAGGGTAACACCTCCATGGAAATTATCCAATAAAAGGTTTTGCCCACAGTTGATTGAGTTACATATCTAAGGAAACACTTGATCGATAGGTTCTATCTGCCCCTACAAGACTGTATCAAAGAACATGGCATTTTGAGGGACATAATGCACCCAAACCAGCACAAATATGCATTCCAGAGTTTGCCCCCTGGAGAAGCTAAGACAGAAGGCAAGAGACATTTTTGAGAAAGCCACGGAAACCAGAAGCTAAACCCAGAAGAGGAGCAGCAGACTCCAGCCATGTGACTTCTCGTGTGACAGAGTGTTCTGGTTTGCTAAAGCTGCCCTTATGCAAAATACCAGAAATGGAATGGCTTTTATAAAGGGGATTTATTTATTTACAAATTTACAGTCCTAAGGCCATAAAAGTATCCAAACTCAGGTGTCAACAAGAAGATACCTTCACTGAAGAAAGGCTGATGGCGTCTGGAACACCTCTGTCGGCTGGGAAGACATGTGGTTGGTATATGTCTGTCCTTTGCTCCTGGGTTGTATTACTTTCAGTTTCTGATTCCAGCGGCCTTGTCTGTAAACATCTGGAGATCCTCTCTTGGCTTCTCTGGGGCAAACTCTGGGCTTCATTTCTTAGCTTAGCATCTCCAAATGTCCTTCTGTCTTCATCTCCCAGTGTCTCTAAGTGTCTGTGTCTCTGTCAGCTCTTAGTTTCTCCTGGGGGCAAACTCTAGTTTACATATTTTAGCTTCTCTCCAAAATGTTGCTCTTAGCTCTCTGAGCTCCTTCTCTCTGTGAGCTCTCTTAAAGGACCCCAGTGAGCTGATCACTGGGTGTGTGAAGTCACACCTCCATGGAAACGATCTAATCAAAGTTCTCACCCATAGCTGGGTGGGTCACATCTCCATGGAAACCACCTAATCAAACTTCCCACCCCCAAAAAAAGACTAATAAGTCTGCCCCCACAAGATTGCTTTAAAGAGCATGGCTTCTGTGGAGGACATAATAGATTCAAACCAGCACATTCCACCCCCTGGATCCCAAAAAGACATGTTCTTTCCATATGCAAAATAGATTCATCTCATTACAATCACAAAAACCTAAACCATTTCAGTAACAATATTAAGTACAAAGTACAAAATCAGTTACAGGTGTGGTCTGTCCTAAGGCAAAATTCCCCTCCAGCTGTGAACAAGTTGTCTGCTTCCCAATATACAAAGGAGGGACAGTCATAGGTTAAATGTTCCCATGTTTTTTTAGGGAGAAATTGGAAGGAAAACAGGGGTTACCAGAGCAAAACAGTTCTTAAAACCTACAGGGCATATTTCATTAGAATTCGAAGTCAGAGAGTCATTTATAGAAGGACATTTGGTCTTTGGGGCTTGAGAGAGCTGCACTCCCACCCTTTCCAGAGGCTGACAGAGCAGCCTGGCTCTCTCCAAACACTGGGGTGAGGGCTCCAACATATCCACGCACAGGGGAGACCACCTTCTTCTTGGCTCCACCCTCCTCAAGCATCAAGGTGCAACCCAGACCCTCTGCCATTTCTGGGGCACATGCTCAGCCCCTTCAGAACAGTGGGGTGTTGGCCAGATTCTCCCCAATCCCCAGGGAATGCGCTCCACCCTCTCTGAGGCCTGGGGCAGCAGCTCTCTTCCTGAACATCGGAGCAGAAGGCCTGTGCTCTGCCTCTGGGGAAAACTCACCCTCTTCCCATGTGTGGGTGGGTCTGTTCTCCTGGCCTGAGATATCTTGGCTTCAGGCCTTGGCTTCCATGGTTCTGCCTTTGAAGAAATTTTTCCTTCAATCTCTCCCTTTCCTGTCCCTTTTAGTCAAGACTGACAGTTGTTCCATTTATACAGATCTCACAAAAAATGTGTTGGTTTGGCATGCAGCATACAGGATTCAAAACCATCAGGCAATAGAACTTTCCACAAATTCTTTCTGGATAATCCGTCTCCAAGCCTGGCTTGTACTGAAATGGCTCGCTGGTTCCAAGTTTCGTTAAATCCTCACAGCCCTGCTGACACCTTGGTTTTGTACTTCGACCTTCCAGAGCTGTGAGACCATAACATTCTGTTGTTTTAAACCATTCAGTTTGAGGCCATTTGTTTCCGTAGCCCTAGGAAACTAAGACAGCGTCATCTGGGGAATGCAAAGTAAAACAAGATTCCACTCCACACTCACCCACCCAAAATCACTGAAATTGAAAGGCTGACAATATTAAGTGTTTGAAGACAATGTGGAGTAATGAGTAGTATATAAAACGCTCTGGAAAACTGCTGGTTAGTTTCTCATCAGGTTGAACATACAATGACCTATGACTGGACAATTGCTTTCCTAGGTATTTACCCAACAGCATTGGAAATGCATGCCCACACAGGGACATATAAGCCTATTTATAGGAGCCCAAAACTGGAGATGACCAGAATGCCCCACGGGGGAGAGCTGGCCACACGGTGTGGTGCGCCTTGCGGTGGAATAGTACGCGCCAGCGAAAAGGACCGGCCACCGGCCGATGCCATAGTATTGGTGGATCCCAAAGCCCTTGTCCCTCGTGCTGTGTGAAGCAAGGACACAGACCTCATCCGTGCAGAGCGCCAGATAAAGCAAATCGACTGGAGGCTGACGATGAGCCCGAGGGTGGGGAATTAAAGGCAAGGGGGCACGGGGGGCCTTTTGAGGTATAGAGACATTCTAAGTTCTTATCGAAGCAGAGAGAGTGGAACTGTCGGCCTCTAAGAGGGCATCTCTGTTGAGCGTGTGAGCTGACCGAGGGCTTTCTTAGCTGACAAGACCTGAGCTTACCCCCAACACACACTTCCCAGAGGAGCTGCTAAAGGAAGGTGGAAGAAACAGCTCCGAAGAGAAGGTTGAGAGGTGAGCAGGAACGGTGAGCACTGGTGTTGTAAACGTGGGGATAAACCTAGAGGACGTCATCTGCTGGAAACCACAGGAATGACTGATCTGTGCCGCTGGGAAGAAAGAACTAAAGTCCAGGCAGAAGCGGTGCACGAGGGAGCAGGTGCTTGGAGCTCGAGGATCGACTTTCTTGTACTGTCTGAGATTGGAGAAAGGCGTCGACTTTGAGTCAGACGTTGTGTAACAAAACCTTCCTTTCGAGAAGAGAGACACAGGAAATGGGCCACCTTTGCGATTCTGGCTGGAGGCTGGCGCTGGAGTGCGGCAGGCGGCTTGGGGTGCAGTGACGGCTCCGGCCCTTCCGGGCAGTGACTGAGGCCCTCCTCGGGGCTGGTCTGTGGGAGCGTCCTCTGTCCTTCCGTGGACAGAAACACGCAGGCCACGCGGGCCTGACGCCCAGATGTGCGTCTTCACGGGCATCCCCCCTCCTCGAGGCAGAACCCCCGGCCAGAGGACCTGCGCACCCCGACTGGAAACTCACCCACTTGCCCAGGACCGGGTCTCCTGTCTGCAGCTGGACATGCCTGCAAAATCACAGAACTCTCCTCAGGAGCAAAGCGGGAGGAGAGGGCCGAATGGCCAGTAGCTGAGGCCGTCCCCAGGCCCCCAACACAGAGCAGCCCCAAGGCTCGCACCCCATTCCCGTGAGGGACGCTCAGGGTTGTGTGGCTGCTACAGTCGGTGGGGGGAGTGCTCTGCACTGCTGGCCGTGGGATCCCCACTCTTCCTGTCCCCATCTGGGTCTCTCCAGCTGACAGGGAGCAGGAAAGTGGGTCCGATCCCGCTTTGGGGTTCAGAGTGTCTGCAGCCTCAGGCAGAGGCAGGGGTGCAGGTAAATGTGGGGCCCAGTACATGCTGGGAAAGCCTCGCGATGGGCCAGGGCACCCCATCCAGCGTTCCCAGGGGGTCCTGGGGGACAAGCTGGCTCTGTGCCAGCCACAGCCCCCTGGGCTTCCCGCGCCCACACCACAGGCGGCTCTGGCCCTGAGGTCCTGGGAACGAGGGCGGGGAGGCTGGGCCTGGGATTTCTCTGGGGAGGGAGGAAATTCCCCACGGCTGAGCGCGGGTGGAGCCCAAGCCGGCGTGGGAACATGAAGGGGCCGCAGTGGGCTGCTGCGGGGCGGACCCCAGACTCGTGCAACATTGCGCGCGTCACAGACCAGGGACTTGGGCAGAGGGCCCCGGAAGTGGGTGCGGACCCTCGGCGAGACGTGCGACTCGGCCCGGCCAGGTGACCCCACCGCTGGGTCCAAAGTGCAGCCCCGGACCCTAGAGCTCCGACGTGGCTCGGCAGCTCCCGCTGCCCCCGCCGGCGCCCTAATTGGAAACAGGCCGCGGGTGACTCAGAGGAAGCACCGCCCCTCCACCGCCCCCGCGGCTCTGACTCGCCGCCTGGGCCCTGCGGGCTGAGGGGGCGGGGGGTGCCCAGATGCTCTCCCCCGCCCGGTGGGTTCCTGGCCGCAGCATGTCCTGCCCTGAGCCCATGGGCCCCTGGCCCAGGATGCATTCTTGTCAACTCCTGGGAGCCTCCAGAGTACCCACGTGACCTGCCGGGGCCAAGGCGGGTGGGGACCCCAACTCCTTACCAGGGGCTGTGGTTGGGGAAAGCACAGCAGGAGCCCACAGTCCTCACAGGGGCTGCAGGCCCCCAGCTCTCCTCCCACTGGGGCCCGACACCCCCACCCACTGCTGAGAAGAGCCCCTGCGCCCAGCAACGAGCCTGCCCTGGAGGGACACGAGGGACCCGGGGCACAGCGACAGACGGGGGGACACCACGGGGAGGGGCATGCGGGGAGGGGGCGCACTGGGAGTGGACATCACAAGGTGGGGGCGCCATGGGGTGGGGTGCCATGGGGAGGG
>PVKY010001578.1:0-30858 GCA_004027775.1 Bradypus variegatus | reverse complement strand
TAAGAATGCCCACCAGAGTGACCTCTCGACTCCATTTGAAATCTCTCAGCCACTGAAGCCTTATTTTGTTTCATTTCACATCCCCCTTTTGGTCAAGAAGATGTTCTCAATCCCATGATGCTGGGTCCAGATTCATCCCCGGGAGTCATATCCTGCATTGCCAGGGAGATTTACACCCCTGGGAGTCGGGTCCCACGTAGGGGGGAGCGCAGTGAGTTTACCTGTCAAGGTGGCTCAGTTAGAGAGAGAGGGGGCCACATCTGAGCAACAAAGAGGCACCCGGGGAGACTCTTAGGCACAATTATAAGTAGGTTTAGCCTCTCCTTTGCATCTACCAACTTTTTAATACATTGTTATTTTCACTTTGGTCTTTTGGGTAGTGAGTAAAAGCTGAGTGATTTCCCCCTTTTGTTTAGACGCACAGCCTCAGGGACCTTGCCAAGTGGACAAATAGCTCCTGCTGTTTAAATAGTCAACCTTCAAACTGATTAAGAAACCGCCCTGGCAGGTATTCTGAGTTGTGAGTTACCGTGTGATGCGGGACATGTTGCTTAACCTCACCCCAGGCTTGAGGGAAGTTAATGTTTTTCCTCTCACTGACTCATGGTGGTGCCTTGGGGAGGGGAAAAAATGAAAGTTGCAAAGTCCGGTGCAAATTCTAAAAATGCCACAGAAAAATCAGGTAAAAGCCCTTCCCTTGGGTGAAATGGAGCTGCTGGGTTAAAGGTACACGGCACACAGTCTTCTTGGCTCAGAGACAAAAATATCTGTGTTTCTATAGCTCAAAACCAAAGGTGGAACACCAGCTGGAAGGTTTAAAGAAAGCAAGCCATTTCCTTTTAGACCTGAGCTCCGGTCCTGCTCTGTTCTGACGTCTCTAGGATAGAAAATGTGGTCCACATAAAGGTGCTTTATCGTCTATGCCTACACAAAGAGACCTTGGTGTTAGATCGCAGAAACGTGTCTTCAGATGCAATTTCACTGCTTAAAATGATCAGAACTGAGCTTTCCTAAAGGAAGATTCCAGAGGATGCCCTGGCTGTGCCAATGCCCGTTCCCCACAGTTGCCCCTTCCTTAAATATACATGTTCATGCCGCTGCATGACCTCTTGGCAGTACTGACACACGCGATGGGCTGCAAGGCTTTTTTCCTACTCAGTGGGCCACATGCAGAGAATAGTTTTAGGACACGTGGTCATCTTTCAAATGGAGTGTACTCTGTTGGTAGCTCCTAACCCTTAACGGACAAATTTAGTTAGACGTCAGGCTGGGAGGTGAGGACCTTCGTTAAAGAGGAAGTTGTCTAAAAGCAAGCAATCTTCAGTGTTTGATTTTCTCTTGGTGTGAACACTATACTGCACCCAACTCCGTGGAGCCCGGACACCTGGAAATGGGCTTTGCCACAGGTATGTGCCAAGAAGTGGAGGTGCCTTCAGGCAGCTGGTTTACTGACCTGGGTCATGAGCCAAAGCAACTGGCTGACATTTCTGGAATACAGAGAATTCTGAAGGAATTGGTGGGGTACGGGGATGCATTCCCAGGTCACCCACTAGAGGTCAAGGGGTGTCCCTAACTTAAGCAGATGGACAAGGTTGTTTCTAGTCTCACCAAAGTAGTCACCAGACCACAAAGTTTGTGAGACACAACCTTAGAAAACACAGATGACTGCCTCTAGATTAAGGTGCTGCTAATTCCCACGGAAAGTTCTGAGCACGAGAGGTTTTATTTGCTTATTATTCCATTAGTTTATCCAGCAATCACTGAGCACTTTCTGTACACCAGACCCTGCCCCTGGTTCTGGGGACACAAACACGAAGGAGCCCCAAATCCTGCCTTTGGGGAACTCTAACCCCTACTCCATTTTAGGTTCAGCAAATGTGTTTTTAGGCAAATTTGCAGAGCTGAACTTACCATTCTAAACAGAATCAGAGATGAGTGATTTCTTGAACTCATAGATAACCAAATCTCACTAAAAAGGCTATGTATAGTTATAAGAAGGAATTCCCATGACCTATATCAAAGACCTCAGTTAAATATACACTTGGAAAACAAAAGTAAAACAATGGACTTTATATTTCTAAAATGAGATTCTGTTACTGAGCACCCTTATATTTTGAGTTATCCCCAATAGTAGAGCAAAAAACAGAAGTTAAGGAGCCCTTTCAGTTCACTTTCCTTGGAATTATAATCCCTCTTTTCCACATTTGAGAGGCTGACCTTGTCAAGCATGAGAGGCCAAGGGAGCAGATCCAACTGTGATGGCTTCACACAGACCATGTAGTCAGATGCACTTAGGTTTAGAGGGAAAAAAGACGTGTAGGTAGTGGGCCTGGACAGAGCATGGGCCTGGAGGCCAAAATCCAGTTTCACAAAGACTTACTCTGATATTTACTGCGAGCCCTGGTCTTGCTGCTTGGATGGTTTCCTCACCTGTGAAATGAGGGCACTGTGCTAGATGATTTCTGAAGTCCCTGCTAATTCTAACATCCTGCAGTAAGCTTTGTGATTGTAATTCACTGATTAGATATTTCAGTGGCCAAAGTGGCTCCGATACTCAATTTAGAAGCCTTGAGGTTAATAATTCACTGAAATAAATGAGCCATTTCACACCTCTGTTAGTGCTATCCTTTCCAACCCTTTTGACAGGAGAACAAACAAACAGCAATGAATTAATTCACAAAGATTATTTTTGGGAATTAGAAAAGCCAGACACTTCTCTGTTTATACATATGCATTATATACATAAATATGTGTGCATGTTTATTAATGTGTATACAAATACTACCTTTGGTCATAAAACATGAATATTCCTAAATAACAAAATTATTGTCACTAATGCTTAAAATATTTAATAAACACATACTATGTGCCAAGCACTGTTGAAGACTTTATATTCATTATCAGTAATTTCTTCTTTTCATTAATCTCTTCTGTTTCCAGTCTTAACACTCACAGTTGATTTCTTAAAATACAGAGGTTGACAAAGCTTACTGCAAACATCTTATCTGGCAGGCATAACTCTTGTCAGAATGTAGGGAAATCACAATTCATAAAAAGGACTCTCAATTTGTCTCAATTTGTCTGAACTTAGAAAGTTCACGTTCTTTTGGAAATGCATGTATCTGATCATGTTCATTTCTGGCAGTAGGGGTTCTGCCTTCACAAAAACTCTTCCTTTTTGGAGAGGGAGGAAAAATCTTGAAGTTCACAGAGAGTGGGAGACACTTCCATCACTATTGATATCAGAAAAGAATCTCAGTAAGGCTCAAGGAAAATTTTCCTGGCTATGAAGGTTATATTTGCTAAGTTCCTATGATATTTGAATCATATGCTCTGGAAAGGGGTTATAAAATAAATATTCATGTAACTGAGACAATTTGGGTGTGGTTCTTCTGTCTGGACCATAGCAAAATTCCTACTAGCACTGAAATTTCATAGCATCCCTAATTCCCATATTTTTTTGCTCATGTAGAACTCTCAAAGCAGTGCTGAAACATCTAGTAGCATAAGGGATGTGTTTCGTATTATTATGATGTTGATGCTACATGTTTTCCCAAAATGTTGTTACAAATATAAAATGTGCTATGTTTTATTCATATGCCTGCATATAGGAAACAGAAATCCAAATTGTTTACTTTGGCTACAACAAATGTTATTCTCTTGGTTAGTGGCTTTTGATATCCTTCAGCCAAAGCAAACATGCAGCTTCTCAACATACCAGAATCTGTATTTAAGACAATGAGTTTCTCACTCCCAGCCACCCTCTACTTTTTTTAACACCTTCCTTGTTAAATAAGAAATGGATTATGTCAACTTCCCCAATAGTACTAGTAGTATTTGCTACCATTTCATAAGTAATTGAGGAAAATAACTGAAGCATAAAGAAGCTAAATTATTTAATATTGTACTCTTCTCTACTGGCTATCGCTGTAATCTTTATCTTGATGTCTTCCTTACAAGTATAATATTGAGAAATTAAAGTCAGTGAGTTAAATTGATATATTAAACAATTAGGGAATATTTCCAGGTGACTGGCTTATGCCAAATTTATCATCAAACCAAAATAATGCCTGGCTTGATACATGCATTATCTAAATATTTATCTAAGTATGTGTTCGTATATTCTTATTTGTTGTAATGCCTTCTTCAAATAACTCTCTTTTAGGGTCTGAAGTGATTTGACTCCATTCTCACAAGCCAAGTGCAAAGCTTGCTAATCAATAATTCAGGGACTGACAAGTCTTGTATGGACAAGACAAACTGAGCCAGGAGTGAACAGTGCACTGAGAAATGGGAACCAACCATGGGAACCCAGCCTAGCCAGGGCTGCTCACTCAGGAGATGCAGGTGAACTCAAAAGCATAATTCGGGGAACCTGGAGCAGGAGAGAAAGTTCCCATGTGCATCTAGTCTGAAAGCTTGTGCATGGTGCAGCCAAATCAGAGCAAGTCAGAGGAGACTCTAGTTCTAGCAAGTTTCTCTTCCACCGAACAAGAAAGAGTTTAGGGAGAGATCATTAAGCAAATGAAATGTCCAAAAGGAATAAAACAAAACAAATCAAAAACAAAACTCCTTACCTGACTCATTTTTCTCTATGGGAGGTCTACATAAAATGCACACGACATCCCCCATCTCCCACGCTTTCCTCCAGAGAACATGTTCTCTCAATTAGCATGAAAACGCCTGACGTTTTCCAAGTCAGAACTTTGAGTTATCTTCCCAAATGGGCACTTCCCAGTTGCCACTTGTGCTGGAATTACTGACGCTCTCGTCATCCTCCTGATTCCTTTGGAATTTTCTTGGGCCCTGCCCCTTGCTGTCCATTTCCTCTGCCACTCTGGCCTGGCAATACTCCTGGCTCCAGCTGCCCTGAACTTCTGCAACACACCATTTTTGTCTCTTTTGAGCTCCCACTGGAGAATGTCTGGAGGCTTCCACAGGGTTTTCATCGGCCACCTGCCCTTCACAGTTGTGCCCTCATTCCGACCACTAGCTCCGGAGGCCGAGCTCCTCCTTTTCGCCTAAGCTCCTCTGTTTATTTTCCCCTCCTGCGCTTAGCTTATTCCAGAGCCAGCTTTACCATCTGTTCTTTTTTCTCCATTTGTACCTCCTGCCTCTCTTGTCCTCAAAGCCATGCCCAGTGTTCTCTTTGCATCTGGAAGGGACAGACATGGCGGGAACGTGTGTTCTCGTGGACTCCGGCTGCTGCAGTGTGAACACAGTATTTGTTTTTGTAGCATAGAAAAATCTCCTTGTAATATTCTTCCAGCACACAATAAAGAAAATGCTATATTGAAACAAATTAATATATCTTAATGAAGCATATGTAGAATGTAATAAGAATTACTTTTTAAGTGGTGTTTGGTTGGAAAGAAGAACACATAAATGAATGTGTGACTGATGTCTCCCAACAGACAAGGAAGGGGATATAAATTTGTGATGGGAGACTTCACAGTGCCTGCTTCACACACCCACACACAATGTGATTTTGGGTGGTATCAGAAAAGTCAAATTCCACAGCCCCCAAAAAGTAGAAAATAGCAGGCACAGCTGATTGATAAATAGGTTAGCCCAAACAATAACTCCCCACTGCCCCCTGGCCCTCCCCCAATTAAAGTAACTTCCAAAAATAATAATTCTTCAAAAATGCATTATTTATGCAAAGGATTCTTTATTAATAACCTACATCAGAGTTTGGCAAACCACCCACGGGCCAAATCCGACTCGCCGCCTCTTTTTGTAAATCAGATTTTCTTGGCACACGGCCTTGCCCATTCATTGTCATATTGGTGGCTGCTTTCCCACTGGAGTGACAGAGCTGGGTGGCTGGGACAGAGACCCTAGTACCTTCAGAACTGAAAATAACCTTTTACTGGAAAAGTCTGCCGACCCACAGGATCTAGGGATTTGCAACTGGGCTAGAGTCCCATTAATTTGCCTTCTCCCTTGGGAAGATAGTACAGCTGGATACATTATTTTCTGAAAAAAGGCAAGGGATCCAGGCCTCCGTGTGCCCTTCCCACTGGGAGAGACTTGGGGCCTAGAATCTGGCTGGTTTGCTGAGGGAGCAGTAACCCCTGGTTACCAAGTAGGGCAACCAACTTGACTTGGTTTTAAAACAAAAGTCCCGTGCTCTGGGAAGTCCCTCATTCCTGGCAAATTGGGCAGGCAGTTGCCCTGAGATGTAGCAGCCACAGCATGGAGTCTGGAGCAGACTGATTTCGGTTCAAATCCGACTCTTGTAACTTCACGCTGTGCAGCCTTGGGCAAGTTACTTAGTCTCTCTGAGCCTCAAGTTCCTTATCGATGAACTGGGCTGATTCTATCTTGAAGGTTGTTGTAAGGATTAAAGGAGATTATGCACAGAAGAAGCCTGGCACAGAATAGGCACTGACTAAATACTGGCTGCCTTCCCTCTTCGATTGCCATGAGCTAATTTTTCCCACCCCATCTAAAGCCAAAAATAGAAATATCAGAAGAAAATTTTCAAATACCTTTCCTACACACTCCATTTTCTGTTGATGTCATTTCTTTGCCCCTTATAAACACATACCCTAACAAACTTAACTTGTTCTGCAGTGGAAGGAGTAGCCTGTACATCTATAATTGCCTGATATTCAACCTGATAGCTGTTGGAGCGGGCTGGAGACAGGTGGCTGATGAATTCTGTTTTGTTGTTCTGCCCAGCTAAAGTGGCTCACGGTGCCCTTGGCCCAAGGCCGGAGGCATAGTTTCTGGGGAACCTTTTCTAACCTAGCGTGCAGTGCCTTTAACAGAAAAACGTTGCGAGGCCGTTGCCAGGACCTGCATGTGCTCCCTCGCTTGGGATTCATCGGACGGATCAGTATGACCCAAAGTGCTAAGTGGACCAACACAACATGCTCATTAATTTTTTAAAGAGGTTTACTACACAGACAGCAGCGTACAAATCTGATACAAGCCTTCAAGGGTTCCCCAGACAAGATGGAAGGCAGGAGGCAACATCAATCTCCTTCCAAGCAGCAGCATTTTGATTTAACATCCACTTTGTTAGCGAACTTGCAGGATGGAATTAAATGATGTGCACTCCTGTAGTGACTCACGTACTAAATCACACACCCGATCATAGCTGGTCCCCAACAAATTCAATTTACTTTAGGCTGTGGCTATATGAGCTTGAGGAATCAAATTTTTGCTGAGTGAATTGGTCAAATCCATCCAAACTTATCAGCATTTTAATTTACATCCAGTTGTTAGCAAATGTATAGCATGGAATTAAATTATGTGTTCTCCTGTGGTCATTTATCGTCTAAAAGGTTCAGAAAGCATGCACAGTCATCACTGGTTCCCAACGCATTCAATTCATGCTGTGGCCATGTGATATTAAGGAATCAGACTTTTTACACTGAATGGGTCAGATCAGTCAAAACTTATAAATACAGTGAAAATGTAGTCAAACTGGTTGTTCGACTGATTTGAATAACTAATGCAACAGCATGTCAGATTCTTAGCTGGGAACACCCATTGCCTTACTTTGATGTAACCTATGAACATTCATTTGCCTTTTTGAGTAGGATAACACCAAAGAGCATCGGTTTCCAAACTTTGCTGTGCATTGGAATTACCCGGGGGAGCGCTTAAAACATCCAAAGCTCAGGCCACAACCTAAATCAAATAAATCAGAATCTCCAGGGGTGGGACACTGGCATCAGTAATTTTTTAGCTGATTCCATTGTTCAGACAAGCTTGGGAACCACTGTCACAAAGTCCAAATAATTGGGAATGAAGCCACTCTACTATGTGTGGCATTAAAGTGGAAGCCCAAGTTGGAGAAGGAAAAAAGAATGAGACTTTGTAAGAACATAATAGTAATTATTATAAACTGCTACTGCTATTGCATCATTTATTATTATAAAAAATAAAAGCTAACTATTTGCTGAGCTCTCACCAAATGCCAAGCACCGTGCCAGGCATTTTACAGGATTCTTTTATGAAATCCTCACACCTGCCAGTGAAGCCTTATGAGGTCAGTAGGATTACTGCGTCCATTTTACAAATAGGGCAAGTAAGGCACAGAAAGGTTTTGTCCTTATCCAAAGACACCAACTACTGAGTGGCCCAGGGCCTGTCAGCACGCGGCAGTCAGATGCTGAAGCCAGTGCTTAAATTATTTTTTAAAACCAGTGACTCATACACCATGGATGATCGTATGGTATGTGAATATATCTCAATAAAACTGAATTTTAAAAAAACTAAAAACTAATAAATAAATAAATAACAGAGTACAGTTTAGAATATTAGAAATGTTCTTTCATCAAATGCATTGAAGATACCGTATTTATGCAAGCTAGGGACATGATGCTAAAGAAAAGTAGTTACTTTAGGTTAGTAGTTTTTCATAAACCTTTGCTTTGTTCAGTTTGAGATGTGTGTTTCTGTTGTTGTTCTGTTTTTAATTTTTGATTGTGTTAAAAATTAGATAAAATGAAATAAAAAAAAGAACAATGACTCAGTGCTTCTTTAATTCTTTGGACTTCACGACCTTCTCTTTGAGGCACTGGTCTGCTTCACTTTACTTTGTTTCTGGATGCCAAGATCACTCCAAAGAGCACCCGAAAGTAATTTCTGACACCCAGGGAGAGGGCTGGGCCTGTCTGGATGGCTGTAATAGGCAGAGCAGTTAATGTTCTGCATTAAGAGCTCATCCTCTCTCAGGGGAGCTTCTGGCAGGCTTAAAGCACTCTTAGGCAACAGAAAGGAAACCAGAAACAAAACATCCACCTGGAGGAAACAAACATATTTGCAGAAGCTTGTTTAAAATTTAATCGGAAAAAAAAAAAAGTAAGACTATAATTGTGCTTCCCATTCACTGCAAATCTTGCCATTTCATAAAACCTTCAGTGTTGACCTGAAACCTGGATGAGTTCGCTTGAAAAGTCTTTTTGAGGTAGGCACCCTGGGTACCAGGTGTCAAATACCAGCAGGATTCTTAACATTTACATTATAAATATTTAATTGTTTTGTGTGGTATAATGAAAAACAGGACAAAACAAAAGGAAGAAAGGAAGATGAACATGCAATATGATGTCACCGAGGTTGGCACCCGTTCCCCAGCACGTCTGAGCCGGGCCCCGACTCTCCTTCTCACACGGGGGCTGTGATGGGCTGACGCTGCCCGGGGACGCTCCCAGGACCAGGCTTTCCTGAACCCCCAGCTGGCGGCCTGTGCTCCTGGCTCCGGTAGCCCGGCCAAGCCGCCATGGCCCGGGGGGAAGCAGAGCCACATCCTTGGGGAGGGGGTGGCCAGGAGGGGCCCAGCATGGCACCCATGCCCCCCGCCACCGCCACCCTCAGACCTTCAGAGGGGGCAGGCCTCAGACGGTTTCCTCTTCCCCTTTCCCTCGGGGCACGGCCCCGTCCACAGACCCCATCCCCAGACCCCATCCCCAGACCCCATGCCTTGACCCATCCCTGGACCCCATCCCCGGATGCCTTCCCCTGACTCCATCCCCTGACCCCATTCCCGGACCCCATCCCTTGGCCCCATCCCACTTCTATGTGTGACAGAGAGTAAAAGGGATGGACTGCAATTTCCTTTAGGCTTCCTCCTTTAAAGGAGGTTTCCCAGGGTGCTTTATAAATAAGACTTATATTTTTGAGTTTCAGAATGTGGGCAGAGGAGGATGTGAATCTTGGAATTAGCAGGAAACTCAGGAGAAAAATATCTTATGGAGATAATGTAAATGGCCTGAACAAATCATAAGTGCCAGGCCCCCAAGAAGGCAGAGGACTGGATTTGATTCCCACTTCCTGGCTAATCGGCTCTCCTCAGACAGCCAGGCCACCCCCTACCTCAGTTTCCCCATCGGCACCACAGAGGCAAGCATTGCTGCTAACCTACCTGTGAGCAGTCTGGACGATAAGTGGGGGGCTCTTCTCCCCCACCTGCCCCCCATCACGGGCCCACAGGAGCCGCGATGTGCACAAGGGCCTAGGCCTACGCGTGGGGCGCCCTGAGGCTGCTCCCCGAGCCCCAGGAGGCCCCTGCGGTGGCAGCAGCCGGGCAGACGCTGGCTCCCAGCCGGCCGGGGCAGCTCCCAGCAGCTGCAGCTGTTGGAGCTCTTTGCAGCTCTCCACATCCTGCGAGCTGGAGGCGCAGGCCTGCTCCTTGGAGGGTGCGAGTGAAACAGCAGAAGCAGGACAGGGAGAGAAAATGGGAGAACGGGCAGGCTCTCTCGGGACCAGGAGAAGGCCTGGGGGAGTTGGGAAGGGAGCCAGAGAGCTGTCTGCTTGGGCTGCCCTGGGGAGTCCCTGCACACTGGGGTCCACGCCAGCAGAGAGAGAGTGAGCAGGCGGAGGCTGAAAATGAAACAACTTCCTGCCGTGCCCTCCACAGACAGGCCTCGCCAGACCTTCTAAGCAGCCCACCCCGTGCCAGCCCCTGTCCCATTAGCCTGTTTTATTGCCTTTTTCCCTCTGAGCAGCATCTGGAATTCTTTCTTACTGCTCTGTTCATTGTCTGTCTTCTCCACTGAAACCCAAGCTCACAGAAAGCTGGCAAGGAAGGGACTGGAATCTGTTGGTAAATGAATGAGGCTGGGACTAGCAGCTTCCCGGGATCAGCTCCTTGTGTGCACACCAAGTCAGCGGGTTTCTCCACTCTGTTCAGAGCAAGAGCTGTCGGTAACCTCTGGAGAGAGACTGGATCCACTGGAGAGGGGAAGAAATGAATTCTTCCCGGGTTTATATCTTTTCCAACCTGTGGTGCAGTGCCTTTATGGTTTATTTTTATGATGCATGCCACTTGTCATTATTTAATGCAATCTTATAACTGTCATTTAAAGAAGGTTAAATTACAGGGTAACTGGAAAGTTACAATAATATAACCTTAAACATAATAATTTAGAGGAAGGTTTTCACCTTAAACTTGGTTTAAATAAGAAATTTGAGAAAGAATTCAATAAACTCTGACTCAGTGCCAGATCCAACTTAGTCTGCTGTGTGTGGTAGGAAGGAATTCAGCTTATAAAGGAAGGCTCGATGACACTAATGAAATTACCTTTATGTACTGATGAAACTGAAGGACTTAACTCCAAAAGCAAATGGTCTCTAAACCTAAATATTTGATCTGTAAGAAGAAAATCAGCTGGAAAAAAAAACAAGAACTTGTCAAAATGACAACTGTTTCTGATAATGATGTCCACTTCTTGGGATATGTGAAAATTATGACATTCACCAGCCTTATTAGTGTCTTCTTCCCAAGATCTTGGAGCTTATAACTTATTCTTCTATAAATTATAATGATGTCCCATTTTTTGCTAGCATTAGGCCAAATCCCTCCAGGCAACTGGGTGGTAGGATACGTCAACATAGGCTTCTAGAAATGACTTGTATCCCGTTCAGTATTAGAACCAACATGTTAGAAACTGTAGCTGGCCACAGCGTGGAAAATGAGTTCATTCGTGAAGCACTTATTTAGGAGCACCCATAAGCAACAACAGCCGGGAAGAGAGGGTCAGTTCAGGCCCTCCCCAACAGAAGCCTTACTAGAAAAATGTTGCCACTTTATTTGAATGAAGTCACAAACGTTTTTTTTTTTCTTTTTAATTTGAGTTGCATTTTGAGTCCCTCGCTTTTTTAAAACAACGGGGAAAATAGGACTTGAGCCCAAGGACGTTCTGGAAGGGATGTGCCTAGGGATAGGGAACTGGGAATCCAGCACTACTTAGTACCTAGAGCTTTGGAGACTTAGACGGGAAAGAATTCAGGAAAACTAAGACAGCCGCGGTCTTTGGCCCAGTGGTGAGGCCTGTGGGCCGTGCAGAGACCCAGCGGTGCCGCATCTGGGGGTCGGACCAGCTTCTTGTGGCACTTTCCCCAGCGGCCGCGAGTGGCCTGGATCCTGGGCTGTGTGCACAGAGGCGGCGGCTCGGGCCACGCTCAGCCGTGGACGTGACGGAGACCCTGGTGGGGGCAGCAGGGTTCACCCGAGAGGACAGAAAGGTCAGGCTCTGCCTCGTCACAGAACTTGGGGGTCACGGAACAAACATGTCTCCTGAGGGGTTCTTTTGTATCTGATTCTCTCTCCAGGAAGAGACATTTGAGCTTTTGCCCTGTTTTTACCTCTTTTTCCAAGTTTGAAACCACGCTAGACAGATTTTGAGCGAGAGGATACATATCATGAAAGCCTACACTGAATGGCACAAAATCTGTATTTGCAGCAGCCAGATTTTGATGAATAAGATTTCTTTTAACCTTTTGTAAAAAAGAACAGAAACTGGGTGGTGAATGTTTTCTATGTAAACTTAGATTGCAATCACATTTGATCAACATTATCATGAATATATTTTCTTGTTTGTGCCTTAAAAATCTTCCTCAGACTGGTGATGCCAGGTGGGTTTTATCTTATGTTTTTAGCTAAAATTAGGCCCTGGAATATAGACTGCAGGCTTTATATCAGTGTTGAAGTTCTTGAACTTGATAACTGCACTTAGATGGTTATATAAGTGAATGTCCTTGTTCTTAGGAAATGTACATGCAAGTGTTATGTGTTCAAGGAGCATGTTGTGTACCACCTACACTCAAATGTTCAAAGGTAGATAGATGGTAGATCGATAGAACGATGCAGCAAACGTGGCAAAATGTGGCAACTGGTGGGGGACAGGAGTATGGTTTTGTATTATTTCAAAATTAAAAATTTAAAGGAAAAAAATAAAATAAAATTGAGTCCCGGAAAAGAATCTGGAGCAGATGGTAAGATGTTCGTCATCCGGCAATCTCCATGACCGCCTGCCTTCCTCCCTGGAATTACAGAGCACGAAACTCTATGGAGACCAACATTTCAGAGACCCTGGGACGAAGAACAGTGGTTTCAGGAATCCACTTCTATCTCTGAACATTAGCAGAAACTATTTCTCATAAGTCCACTGCAGTAAAATCACAACGTAGCTCACCTCTAGAAAAAACAGTCCCAGATTTCCTCTCGCTGGAATGCAACTCCGACTGGGCTGCTTCCATTTCAAAGGAGATTTGATTCCGTGCTCAGAAGGCCCAGCCAATCAAAGAAATGTGAAGAGCTGTAAAACACAGGCCCTAGAACAGGCCTCCCTCCACACAGTTATAGGGTCCCTGCATGACGTCACCCTCCTGGGCCGCAGCCCAACTGCTGTTCAGTCACTCGCCAAAGCGTGCCCGCAGAACATCATCAGCCCCCCCATAATGTCAAATGCTCCTGCCCAAGTCCACACAACTCACTCTTGCTCCACATATTTAAATAAAACGGAGTAAAGTAACATGTTTAACTCCAACTTGAGCAAGTTTGGAATTCTTTTATTCATTTTTTCATCCACTGAATTGTGGAGGCAAGAGAGCAATAAAAATGTATTTTGAGGTCAATTTGTGCTTGCCTCACCAGTTTCTTAGTAATTTTTTCCTTTTATTTTTTTTAAAGGACATCTGTAGTAAAACTTAAAATAGAAATATTTTTATGATTTTGTAGTGAGGTTTTAAGCATTATTTTCTTAATAGCCCACTAAGACTGCTTGATCCTAAAGATGAGAAAGAATTAGATTTGGTTTAAAAATGAAGATATATGCCAAAAGTAATAATAAACAGAAGAAAACTACATCTGTTTTTCCCAGGTCAGTTGATTCTTACCTTCTTAATTAAAAACCTTCAAGACTTGCATATTTAATTTTTTAAAAACTTCAGGTTTCCTATTTCCAGCATAGCTGTACATCTGTCTATCTTCTAAAAATAAAATTAATATTATTTCTAACGGTCCATTATAAATATCTGTAGAAGCTCAATATATAGCAATTCATGACATGTAATTTGCAATGTTGACCTCTAAAATTAAGGAACTTAAGTTGGTGTATGAAACAGATTCCTATAGGAGGGACTAGAAGATAAATTTTATATAAATAATCCAATTTCGTGCTAACTAGTTGGCCACCATGAAATAAGACTTGTACTCACTCCCCAGACCTGTTGACCAATGTCTTGGGCTTAAAAACATATGTGAAAATAACCTTATTGAAATTCTATATTTAAAGGGAAAAATTCTGATAAAATTACCCATTAGCAAGCATTAGTAAATTGTGGAAATTTTGTAATTACTATAAAGGATGGTGATACAAGGAAAGAAAAAACAAGTTCTAATGCTTTTGCAAATTTGTCAGTCTCCACCCATTCCAACTGATCTACACACTGCAGTTCTGCAGTTACTTGAATATAAAAGCTCTTTCTGTTAATCTTCAACCTGAAAAGTAATAAACTCAGAAAAAAAAAAAAGTTCAGAAGTACAAAGGGGAGTGGACATTTCTAACCCCATGGCTTTCCAGGTTTTCAGGCTTTTTATCTGCTTGCTTTTGAAGGTCTGTCCCCTTCACAACTTCCCCCACTGCCGCAGGGTTCACCCTTCATAAAATCCTAGAAACCATGACCCTCCCCCGTATCCCATGTATGTAAAATTGTAGGGATAGCCTTTTAAGTTATTACATTTAGATGAAAACTTTCTGAAGGCTGCTTGGTAAAACTCACCAAATTTGGCTCATCTTTTGATTCAGCAATTTCACTTGGAGGAATTTATAGCCAAATAAAATAAACATCACAAAGACATGGAGATAAGGATAAGTAGTTGTTCCAGCCTTACTCATAACAGCAAAATACAAGAAACTACTCAAATGTCTAATAACATGGTATTGACTAATTTATGGCATTTCACATTCATCCATTCAAGTGGAACACCACTCAGGCCGTGTAAAATGTGACATGAAACTTCGTTCAAGATGGACTGTTAAACAGGAAAAGCAGTTTACAAATGGAAAGTTTATAAATATACTGCCACTTTGGTAAAACAAACATATCTAGAGAAGGGCACACAACATGTTAACAGAATGGTGGATATGTTTTCTCCTTTGATGAATGCAAATTTCACTTATGGTAAGGGTAAGCGGTTTTTAAATTTGTTGTGGTGTGTTGAATGAGCCCTGCAACCCTCCCTTCTTCTGCAGGATGCACGCTGCAATTCTAAGGACATCCGAGCAGCACCCATTCTCCTGGAGCCAACCAGTGCTTCAGGCTCAGGTAGCTTGTGGCTTTCCAGTTGACTGGGAGTGTTTTTATTTTGCCTTGTTGGAAGTGCGGTGACTAAGTTGAACTAAATCAAAAAGGCCAGGGAGGGATCACAGCAATGGCAGAGCCAAGTGCTCTGGAGGTGCCCACATGTCCACAGCTGTAGCCACGGAAGGAGAACCCAGGCATGAAAGCAGGGGGCAGGGGGAGGCCTTCAGGCTGGGGCCCCTTCGCTCCTGTCCTTAAAGGGAAGGGGAAAGAACTCGCACTTCTTTTGCACCTTCTGTGAACCTGGTACTGCCCTGGGCATTTATCTGCATTCTGCTGTTTTGGTACCGCTTTTTGTCCTTTGAGTCTCCACGGCTCTCTGTCCACCACTCCTTAAAAATGCACAGAAAGGACGCAAGAGCCCCTAGGCCCCTTCCCCACACTGCTGCAATGCTTTATTCTGTCCTTGCCCCCCAAGCAGTGACATCCCTCATCTCTCTTGTGGAGAGATCCTCCCGTTTGCCTCCCTGCCTATTTGCCGTGCCTGAGCCCCAGAGCCCGGCTACTTCCAGATGGCAGAGCAAGGCCTGGCTTCCCTGGGATTCAGATGGTGGAGCCAGGCAGGGGACTGCCATGACTGCCATGTCCTTCTCCTTCCTCCCTCCCTCCCATGGTTCTGACACCTGACAGTGTGGTAACTGAGGTTTCCGTTTATCTACAGTACTCTCCTTAATTCATCACTTATTTTGTTTTAGGACTTTTTATTCTCACACCTGATTAATGTTCAGAATATTTTATATGATCTCTAATTAAAGCCCAATAAGCAAAAAGGTGGTAAATGCTGTAATTAGAGATTCTATGTAACCCTAAGGAACGAACCCTAATTCTACTTGAAAGCCTAAAAATACAGCTGCATTTATGAATGCAATTGGGAAATGTCCTTTACCCTAAAGTACCATCTCCAAAAAGGAAGAGAAGCAGAAACAGTCGTGAACTTTATTCTGTTTGAGCTAAATCCATTCCACCCCTCCAGATAACCTAGCTGGCTCACTCAATCCCTTAAAACACATTGCAGCCAAACTTGCTTTTCCAAAAGTGTTGGCTGCAGCTTCTATAAGTATGGCACACAATCTCTGAAAAAACACTGCCCAGATAAAACTTCCAGATCCTTCTGTGTAGGATGGAGGATGCCAAAATGGGAAGGGAACTCCTCACTTTCACTCAATGGATTACTTAACTATTTAGTTATTGCCGTAACTTTTTAGAGAACTAGTTCAGCAATTTAAATCACCAATAGACAGCTCAAGAGTCTTTCAGTTTGGGTTTTACCTTTTGTTGTTTGGGTGGCTCTGAACAGACAATATTTCAGTATTTTCTCATCTTTTAAACATGGCTAGTTATTTCTTGGAGCCAAAGAATAACCTGTAAAATCACAATTCACTGTAAAAATCATTGTTTAAATGTTTCACAGTACAAATATAGCTCTTTGGGGGGTAATCTGTCAATATCTGCCCAAATTTTAAACACACGTCTCCTTTGACTTAGCAACTCTGCTTTGAGGTATCTATCCTAAAAGACACACAAAAAGATTTTTCACTACAGAATTGTTAGAAGCAGCAAAAAAATAGGAAACAACCTGAATGTCCAGCTATAAGGCAACAGACAAGTGTATTATGGAATGCCATTTATCACTCCATACATCTATACTGTATGTCTGAATCTGTGTGGTTAAAGAGAAAAAAATTAGTACATCATGAAAATTCACACGGATCTCTTTAATCTCCTTTTACCGATGCCCTATTATTGGGCTGCAGAGTCTGCAGACACTCAACCCTTGCCCGCCATTTTTCACGCTTTCACTTACAGGTCTACTGTAGCTCTTTCTACATTCCAGTGGGTGCCCTGTAAATTCAACAGTACAGGAAGGCCCAGACCCCACGACCCACCTGCAGGATCACACTCGCATATTGAGACTGGCACCCACAGGAAGATGAGCTATTAGCTCTGGAGTGTGGCATACGTTACACTCCCATCACTCCGTGCCATGTGGTTTTTCTTGTGCCATGATATGCCACTGAAGAGCAGCATTCCTAGAATAGAGCAACATTCTGCCTCGTTACTCCAGAATGCAACTTGGCTCCGTCCCAGGGAACTTCCCAAGCTGTGGCAGGCCGTAGCACTGTTGTTCACGTCCTTGCTGAAAAGGGGAAATGAACCAAATGGCATTTTTTGTTGGTTATCCAAAAGCGTTTTCTGCCTTTCATCTATGTTCAAAAGTCATTTGAAAACGACATGAAGTGCAAGTATGAAAAAATAAGTAACTATAATCACAATCCCTTATTATATATATATAATATATATATCATCACAATCCCTTATTAACTGCCTACTGGGTCACATTTAGGCGAGTTAATTTTAAGATTTCGCTGTATTTGATTTGTGCATACCATCAAATGCAGCAAAAAGTGCCTAGCTGGGACTGAAAAAGAGCTACCTCAGGCCCTTTCAGGAGGCAAGTCGCTTCGAGCAGACCTAGATTTGAACTTTGATCATATGTGGTATCAGGCATACAGTTGGCTGCATTTTTCATTCAAATTTCCTAGGCACAGAAGGAAATATCTGTCGAATGGCTACTCTGTTACCAGGCACTTTTTCTATCTTCATCATTTAATTCTTACCTTGGTGGGCAAACAGGACAAAGATTTCTTTTCGGAATTCACTCCAAAAAGAACAGTAAAATGGAAAATATCAACACCTTAATGGAAGATTGTCAGGATTATATCATTAATCAGCAATAGTTCCTAAACTTTACACAGGCAAGTTGAGAAATCGGATTATTTTCATTAAGTTTTAATCAGTAAGCCATATTCCAAGTTTTGAAATGTAGAAAACCTGATACTAAAATTATACTGATAGTTTAATCTTTTCTTCATGTTTCAAGAAATTCTGTATTCTCCATAGTGCTGTAACGATGTTTATGCATTAAAATAGTTCCATAGTTCCTAGATACAGGTTAACTAAAAATTCATCTCGTTACACAAAAATTTTATTCTGAATTGTCTAAATAATTGCCTCCCACCTCTATTTGCCTGAGTTTTGGATATCCAAATTTGAACACTGAACATTTGGAACACTGAAAAAACTATCAATTAGTTTTCATATTCAAATTGGTTTTGACTTTTTTTCTATATCAAGATGTGAAGCTATTTCCCATTAAAAAAAAAACTTGTCTGGTTCTCAACATCCTAAAAATGGTAAGTTGCAATTATACACCAACCAAACAAGTTACAAAGATGTTTGAACGCAGAATTCACTTTTAAACAGATGACTTATTAGCAACAGATGTGACTATGGTGGTTCTTTATCTCCAGTAGCAACTTCCAGCAAATCAGATGGTCATTTGCTCCCCTTGGCTAAAAATCTGATAAACCTTAAGACACCAATTCCACCCTTTCTGAGGAACTCATTTGCCCTTGAAAACTGTTACAAGACTTTGTTGATTCATCCTCACCAGCCCTGCTGCTGACACGTGCCTCACTTGATACAACTCTAATCAATGAGTTTTTCCTCACACACACACACATATATGGCACCCCTCTAAAACTACTTGGGGTATTTGATTAAAAAAAGATGTTCCATCAGCCCCTTAAGCTATTTATAAACATATTTTTAAAGGGAAACATTTGGCAAAAGTTGTACCTATTTAAATGGCATCACTAAAAGCTATTACTAGAAACAAATGGAGAAAAACGTAACAAAACTTTAATTTCTTGAGTGAAAACCATTTAACTATTATTTAAAACCTCTGCAATTATTAGTTTATTAGTATTATCCAGGACTCAGATATTCAGTATTCCTCCTGAAATGATACATAAACAAATGCAAATGGAAAGAATCCAAAAGTCAAATAATAAAACAAAACAGTACTCCATCACAAAAGCGTGTAAAATTACAAGAACGCTCTTTGAACACACTGGCACTTTAAGAGAACGATACTCTCAAAAACCACTCAAAAAAGTCGCCAAATTGTTCCCTAAGCTGCTAAGCAGGTAAAAATGACCCCAATGAATGAGTTTGGGTTTTATAAAGAAAAAACGAATTCAAATAAATTGGGTAACTGGTACCGAGATGCAAAGTTGCAAAGTTCAAGTATCTTCCTTCCTTATGTCTATCTCATTCATAAAGGGGCAAATCACAATATATGAAAACATACTACTTGAAATGTGGCACCATTGTTTCAAAAACTGGCCGAATTAATTTAAAATATTTAATTATAATTGAGAATCTCAAGTTACGTTTATGGCCAGCACTTTCATAAAGCCTTCGGTGGGACTAATGTCAACAAAGTTTATTGTGGCAGTCTTGTATTTTAAGCTCACGCTTTTGGGGATACATTCTCAGGCCTTCTTTAACATGGGAACTGCAAATATAACTGCCATTACATGGTAACGGCAGTTAAAAGACTTGTTGAGTCCTCCTGTAAAGGTTAGAATATACCTATTAGTCCTTCAAGGACACATTACTGAATGTTTGACCAATACTCCCATCCTGTGAATAGACTGGTTAGTCTTTACTTTGTAAATGTGGTCACTGGGCTATGCAAAATTTGCTTCCAACTGATCTAGATTTCTGAGTTTCAGCTTTGGATGAAAACTGTTGCAAATCAATTTTATTACCCCTGTCACAAGTGTGCAGATGAAAGCTCATCAGTGAACTACATGGAAAAGATGAACAGTCATAATACCATATGATTCAAAATGGGCAAAAACAAAAGACTAGCTTCCCCTCAAGAAGAATTTCAGACCTATGAAAAGGACAACAATACTAATAAAAAAAATTGTATTTACTTAGAAGCATTCAGAATGTCAACAAAACAGCTGCAACTTTTTTTTTTTTTGCAATTACAGAGTGGTATTCAGTTAACAGAACGACAATTATTTCAGATAAGCTGCATCAGAGACAACTGAAGATGAAAAACCTACCATCCCCATATATAACTAATTTGTGCTGTGCACCAACAAGAACCTGCTTTAAATTTCCATGCCAATTTACAACCCCCATACTGTACCAGGCAAGGTTAGTGGCTATTGAAAAAACCACCAGGACAGGGCTATCTAAAGACACATTCGGTAGTGTGTTAACTATACAAAAAAAGACACTGTACAGTTTAAAAACAAATCTTACACAGCCTTACATTTCAATTTTTTTCTTTAGAAGGAGTGAGTTGTGTACAGGGGGGTTAAATGCTTTATAGACAAGAAAAAAAAACTGCGCTAGAACTGACTTATTCATCATCATCATCTTCTTCTTCATCTTCTTCATCTTCATCTTCCTCTTCCTCCTCATCTTCCTCATCTTCTTCGTCTTCCTCCTCCTCCTTCTTTTTCTTGCTTTTCTCAGCCTTGACAACTCCCTTTTTTGCAGCATCAGGCTTTCCTTTAGCTCGGTATGCAGCAATATCCTTCAAAAATAAAGGAAGGAGAAAATGGTAAGAAAGGAAACAACCAGTGAATAAAGGGGAGAAAGACAAGTAACAGGGCAAAACTGTATGAAAAACCGAGACCCAAGTTATACTAAAATAAATATTCCCATCGTGTGCAGACCCACTACAACTCTACAAATAACCTGGATGTTGAGAAACAAATATAAGCACCACAAGATCACTGCCATTAGCAATCTTGAAATCGTGGGATGAGCCACGCTTCAGAGCAGTGCAGTGCGGTGCGGTCAGGTACCACCTAACTCGTTTATGAAAACTAGAACATAGAGACTTTGATTAAAGGGTAGACACTGCCACCTTCTGAATGCAAAAAAGTCTTCTACAGGTTTAGACTGTCAGACATTAATCCATACTAGAAAATTTATTCTTAAAAACAACAAAAAAAAAAACGAAAAAGGGAACTTGTTGCTAAGTATGAAATTAGATAAAACTTTATTATCAGAAGCTAAATTTTAAGTACTTAATATTTCAATCAAAGTATAGGGGTTATAGTTTTTTTTCTTTACCATTAATCTATTGTATAGTCAGGATGCTTTAAACTTTTAACTTTGGGGGTTTGGGGTGGGGAAGAGAACATAAATGATTCAGGATATGTTTATAATGAACAGTTTATGCTACTTTGTGCAGTTCAAGGTTTTATACTGCATGTCTGACCACTTAAAATAATTTAGACATATTTGAGTCAGTGTCTAACAAAATTTTTGTAAGTTGCTAGGTAACGGGAAATGTAACAAAACCAGCTTAAATACCATTAGCAATTTATTTATCTTCTGTATTTGGAAAATGGGAAGGCACTTAAGACTACAGACAACAGCACACTCTAGTCCTTATACTAAAAACGCAGGAAAAAACAAAATTAAGATGAGTTGTAAGGTATGATCATCCAACAGCTGGCATACCTTTCTCATCCTTCTACCGACACACCCGCACCCCTCACCTTTTCATATTTCTCCTTCAGCTTGGCAGCCTTCTTCTCATAAGGCTGCTTGTCATCCGCAGCGGTGTTATTCCACATCTCTCCCAGTTTCTTTGCAACATCACCAATGGACAGGCCAGGATGCTCGCCTTTGATTTTTGGGCGATACTCAGAACAAAACAAGAAAAAGGCCGAACTGAAAGGAGAAACTTAATTTTAGAGTTTTATGTTACAGATCACAAAAACAAAGAATACCATCAACGTGTAATGTATTAATATATAAAAGCTGCTTCTGATTTCTACCATGTCTTTAGACAGGGTACAAATATTTTCATATACTAGAAAGCCTTCATAACCAAGTTTAATTTACAACTGTTTCAAGTATGGTAACACTAGTTTAACACGACTACTGCTAGAGTTCCACGAGAACACTGTTATTAGATAAAAGAAAATTTCAAGGAAAGGGTCAAAAATACATTTAGGAAAACTATACTGGCGAAGGAGATGGCAAATGTCTAATTCAAATACGCCGGCTGGAACTCCCATCCAATGGGTGCTGTATGCACAACGCCTAACTGGCCAATCGGGCCCATTTTTAGCTATGACACTTTGATTGTACTCAGAAGGTACCTTGCTAAAAATTTCTGATTCTACAGATTCTTCCTGCAGATTAAAAAAAATAGGCAGGATACTTACGGAGGCCTCTTGGGTGCATTGGGATCCTTGAACTTCTTTTTTGTCTCCCCTTTAGGAGGGATATAGGTTTTCATTTCTCTTTCATAACGGGCCTTGTCCGCCTTGGCCATGTCTTCAAACTTTCCTTTCTCTTTAGCAGACATAGTCTACAAAAAAATTATCTGCAAACTTAGAATTATACTGAAATTTTAATTACCCTTGAAAATACTTAAAAGGAATAACATCAGTGGTACCATTCCCCTGAGATAAATGGCCAACTAGGTTTTTCCGTTTTTCACATCCCCACTTGGTGTTACCTTTTTTATTCCCTCCTCAGCAAGTCCCAAGCCCTCTTACCTTCCACCTCTCTGAGCACTTCTTAGAAAACTCTGAAAAGTTGACGGAAGCGTCCGGGTGCTTCTTCTTGTGCTCCTCCCGGCAGGTTTGCACGAAGAAGGCATATGATGACATTTTGCCTCTCGGCTTCTTAGGGTCCCCTTTGCCCATGTCTAGTTATTTTTCTAAAAAAACAAAAACGAAGAGGTGCGTGATGCTGGCAATGACATCACGGCGGCTAAGAGCAGTGTTAACTTCTCGGGGAGTGGACGACAGCCAGGAGGCGGTCATTTAACACAGGAGTGACATTAACCTCCCGTGAAGCCGGGGTCCCGGCGGGCCCCCCAATTCCTCGGAGGCTGGGCCAGGCAGCAGGCGCTCCTTGCCGGCCGCCGAGGGAGCACACGGCAGGCGCGCTCAGACCGCACTGCTCGGCTACCTGCTCGTCTCTTCCCAGCGAGCAGCCACCGGGGCATTCGGGCAATTTTTTATCTACAAAACGGTTTTTAATCAACGAAACCAAAGGTCTGCGGGCTAGGGCTGCGTATTCCGGGGCTCGCACTCCATTTGGAACAAACAGGCAGAAGCCCCCGCAGGAGACCCTTCCCAACTCCGGGGCCTCGATGCCCGCGGATCTCAAGTTTTCCGGGCGATTCCCGTGGAACAGCCTCTCTGCGGAGAAACTCCGCTCCGCGGGGGCCGGCGCGCCCGGCCGGGGGCGCGGGGTGCTGGGTGCGCGCCCGGCCCCGAGATGGGTCTCTGCTCTGACTAAACACGTCCGGTCTGAAGTTTCTCCGAGTAAACAACGACGAGGGACAAAAGCCACTCCTGCTCTGCGCTTTTTATACCCGCCCCCCACTGGGGGAGTGTTTTTTTCCGTGTGTGAAGGTTGGGGTGCCGCGGGGGGCGGGCTCCCGGCCCCTCTCCGCCCCTGGGCCGCCGCGGTCTCCCCTCAGCCCGGCCAGCTCGCGCGTGGGGGGCGGCGGGCGAGGCCCGGGCCGCTAGGGGCCGAGGTGCGCGGCCGCCACGTGCGCCCCGGCCCCCATTTTGTCGCGGCCCTGGCGAGGCGCGAGTCCCCACGCGAAATGGGGCCTGGCTCCGCCCGCGGCCCCGGCGGCCCGGCCGCACGCAATGGCCGCCGCGCGCCTTCCCCGCCTGCGCCGCCGCGGCGAACATGGCTCCTTCCCTTTGTGTGTGTGGAGCCGGCGGGGGCGCGCGGCGGCCGGGGGCGGGGGGGAGGGGCGGCGGCGCGGGGGAGGGGTGGGGAGGGGCGCGGCGCCCCCCGCCCCCGCCCGGGGAACGCGCGACCGCGGGCGCAGGCGGCGGAAAAAAAAAAAAAAAGTTGCCTGGGAACTGGCGCGCCGCTCCGGCCGGGCCCGCGCCGGGTTTTCGCGGCAGCCGGCCGCCCGGCCGCGTCGGCCATGTTCCGGCGGGCGCCCCGCCGCCGCCCGGCCCCGCGCCCCGCCCGGGCCCTCCCCGCGCGCCCGGCCCGCTGCGGGCCCGCGGGCTGAGGCAGCCGGATCCCCCGCGTCCCGGCCCGGCCGCCCCGCCGGCCGCCCGCGCGCGGCCCGCGGCGGGGAACCCCGCGGCAGGCGTTTTTTGTTCGCCCCGCATCAAGAGCCTCCCGCGCGGGCCGGCCACCGGGGGCGGGCAGCGGCGGGCCCGGGGCGCTCCGGGGCTCCCCCGGAGGCGCCGGCCCGGCTACGGCGCGGGGCAGCCCGGCGGCGCGGTCCGTGCGTAGTCCCCCCGCGTCCCCGCGCCGCCTTTGTGTGGCTCCCGGGCCGCCGGCCCCCGGCCGCGGGGATCCGGCCGCCGCGCGGGCTCCGAGGCCGCCCGCGACGCTCTCCCCGGCGCGCCGCGGCGCCGACTCACCGTCCGCGAGGCACAGAGTCGCCCAGCGCCCGCCCGGCTCGCACTTGCCCCGGCGCTGTCTCTATGGAGCTCAATGTACTGCAATGGCTGTGAGAGCGGGAGCCAGACGCAGCCTCCTCACTCTCTCCGCTCTGTAACATTACTCTCCAGCCAGCGCCGCGCCTATTGGCTACCGCCAACTCACCGGGCCCGCTCATTGGCTCGATGCCTCCCATTGTCCTGACCAGAGCCCGCCCGCTATTGGCTGTCCGCGGGGACACGTCATCCGGGATTGAAACAGCGCGCAAATCTGAATGTGTGTGTGCGCCGGGCAGAGAGGCTGAGGCGGGAGAGGCAGAGGCAGCGGCAGCAGCTGCCACGGGAAAGCGGAGCTCTGTGGTGGATGTGTGCAGGCGTCTAGCCCGAGCCGGGCCCGCGCCCGAGCGGCCGCCGGAGCGAAAGGGGCCCGGCCCTGCCTTCCGCGTCCCCAGCTCCCTGGGCAAAAGAGACACCCACTGGCGTCGCCCCCCCTCCCTGCCCCACGCTGGCTCCCAGGCCGCCGGCCGCGGGGGCCCCCGCCGCCACGGGGTTCCCCGAGGGCAGGCGGCAGGGGGAGGTCACGCCCTCGGGAGTCGGGGGTCCCCGCTCGTGCCGGGGGTCGAGGACGGCCAGGTCTCGAGCCCCCCGCGGCACCCTGCCGCCCGGCTCCGGAGAGCTGCGCCGTGCAGGGCTCCTCCTCCGAGGGGCCGCGGTCCCCGGCCCAGGCCCCGGTGCCACCCCGGCCGGCTGGCCGAGCGGCCGGGATCCCGAGTCGGCGGGCCGCATTGGGTTTCACCCTTTTTCTCGGTTTGCTCGAGTTTCACAGCTTGTCTAGAACTTTTTTTTACTGAAACACAAAGCCCCGTCTGAACTTCCTGGAAGTCAAATAATTATGCCCTGTAATTAAAGCACAGCCACTCGGTTTGGATAAAGGGGTACTCTCCTAGGAAAGGTTGCGAGGGCCTGCTAGAATTAACAGATTCATTAAAGGCCACATTCCGCCCTGTTCGGCTATTTTATGTGAGCGGGTGTGGATTACTCGCAGAATCAGACGGATCCTTGGGAGGCTATCTTTCCCCCCATCGCACCACTTAGCCCATCCATGTAGCCGCTCTAGGATTACGCGCCTAGCAGGTGCAGCGTTACCTGGAGGGTTGGAGGGGGGCAGGGGCATAGGCCCAAATCTACATGTAGGCTGTGGTTTCCCCGGCTCTGCAAGCCGGTCCGTATTAATACCCTACTTACTGAGTCTGTAGGGGAAGTACAGTTAGCCCCAATGGCCACTTCTAAAGCCAACTAGGTTGTATCTGTCCTTTATGAAACTTATCATCTGCTCCTTTCTTAACCTGCACAGACCACACCCCTATTCAGTTATAACCGACTTCCCCTTTTTTCACTGTCTGGTGGTATGTTTATACACTTCTAAATCCACCAGCCGGCTCCTCCAAATGTAATAGATCAAAGTTAAAAGCAATCACTTGTGTTAAACTGACTTCCTATATCCACTGTAAGCATCTTATACGGAGAACAGGCTGAGATAATCACTCCTGACCTATGGTTTTAATGCTTGTTCTTTGTTCTTTGTTTATTTTAAATACACTATTGGTCTCTGGCATTATAACCTTGCTGTAGGGCAATACACCATAAATGCACATGAAAAGGACTTAAAGAATATATAAACTGGCATCTTGCACACTCAGTGTTTAGAAAGTAAATATCTAAAGTTAACTCTCATATTCTGTTATTTTCACACATTTACTCTTCTCTACTTCCCTCTACTAATCAATCATATTGTGTGCTTTGCTTAATTCTAGATACTTATTTTCAATCCTATTTCATCTTCTCGATGCCTTATTTTACAAAATACTCCTGAGAATATTGAAGATACTCCCAGTCTGATAGTAGCGGTGTCTTTATTTATTCCCCAGTGCAACAGAGGCCACATCGGGAGCAGAGTATAAAAATCTTCACTTATAGGCCCAACATTTCTCATATTGGTTTTTCTGTGCTATGATAGGGACATAAAGAGGAAAGCAACTTTTAAATAAACCTACAACTTCTAGCCCATATCCTGTAACCCTAAGTTCACTTATTCATGATATTAGACCCTTTCCTTCACCAATAGGAATCTTTAGCCACAATTTGGCATAAATTTTACTTCAGAGCTGTTGGGTCTTTTATCCCAAATTCCAAATTTTCTAAATCAAAAAGCCCAAACACTATCCCCCAAGCCCAGTTTGGCCACCTGACTTACAGATCTTTGTTCTTTCGGCTTATGCCCTTTCTAAAGCAGGCATTGATCCCTTCCAGAACAGCTCAAGGGCCTCTTTTTTTTCGCTCCCGTAACATTCTGTACACTGATAGCTACACATACAATTGCGAGCAGGCCCCACTGCACTGCACTGCACTGGGTAAAGGCAGGCTCCCATCTTATCTTTGCATCCCAAGTGCCCCCCCCAGCCTGCACAGCACCTGGCATATAATTAGGCACTAAATAAGTCTGCCAAGTAAAAGAATTCATGGCTGAAAGAGTACTTACCACCAGTTATTGTTTTAATCTTCTTCCATCTTCAGAGATGAGCACTTGGGTCTTTCTAAATCAGAAGGCAAGAAAATAGAAATAATAGGTAAGATGTGAATTTTAGGGTACTAAGATTAAGGAGCAATGCCAATCGCACCTCATTCAAAAACTTAAAAGGAAGAAGAAATAGGGTTGGGGGGGTCTCGAAAGTAGAGAAACACATAGTTTTAGTATTTATCAGTTCCCAAATAGGCCAAGGTTATTCCTTTTTGGATACAATGAATGATGGAAAGCCAGAGAATTTATCACAGAAAACTGAAAGAATGTCTGCCCAAACGTTGCTTCCAAAAGACTTTTGAAATTTAACTGTAATGTTAAAAAAAAGAAAAAGCGAACACAGGAGGCTATAGGATAGTGAGTCCTCCCCAGTGCTAAGTTCCCTGAAGTTAAGTGAGCTACATGAATCCCTTGTTGTCTCCTGAGCTAAAAGGGCCAGTTTCTGAAAAGGAGCAGAAACAGTAAACCAAAATGTCTGACCAGGTCACCCTCACCAAAGATCACACATACTGAAAACTTTTTTTTTTAAAAGGATGATGAAAATAAAGAAGGGAGGAATTCAGGAATAAGTGCAGCTTCTGGACCAGAAACTGGGAGGCTGATTTCCAGCCCCAATTCCACCACACATGGGCCTCTGGGGTCCACTAAGACCTGTTGCTCATTTTCCCCAACTCTGAATTAGGATACTGAGACCTTCTCTAACTTGAAAGGATGTTTCACAGCTGAAAGGATGGGCAGGATGGGAGGCCAGAGGCAGAGGGGAGAGAGGTGCTAGTACATTTGTAGGCCTACAGAGAAGGGGAAGGTCAGTCCCAGCTGCTGTCATCCTTCCTGCCTCGCCTGTGTTTCTGGCAGGAGTGTGGCTTGCAGGTGGGGAAATCAGTGGCTTCAGCTGTGGGCAGCACTGATGGCTGAAGCAGAGGAAATGGTAGCAGAGCTAATTTATGCTAACACTCTCTCTAGAATCGGAAGGACTGGTTATTAAGGAAGAAACGTCATACCCTTCTTTAATAAGATGCCTGTTCTCTGGTTATTCAAAGACTGGTACAAATGGAGAGGGAAAAACTCATTAGAAAAAGTTTTTACAAAATGATGATCTAAATTCAGAAAAAATCACTATTTTAGGCCTTGATTTGAAGAACCTTATCAACAAATCAAATACAGCTGCCCTTTTAAAAGTGCAGTCAACTTTAAGAATAAATGTCTCTATTAGAATAGCTAGAAAGAAATACCTGAATCCATTGAACTATAATCCAGCAGATTTGATTCTTGATGATTGTATAACTATAGCTTTTATCATGTGACCATGTGATTGTGAAAACCTTGTGACTGACACTCCCTTTATCCAGTATATGGGCAGAAGAGTGATAAAATAAAGACAAAAAATATATAAATAATAGGGCAGGATGTGGGGAATGGGATGTTTTGGGTGTTCTTTTTTTCTATTTTTATTTTTTTCTCTATTTTGGAGTAATGACAATGTTCTAAAATTAATTGTGGTGAAGAAGGCACAACCGTATGATGATACTGTGAGCCACTGATTGTACACTTTGGATGGATTATATGGTGTGTGAGTATATCTTAATAAAATTGCATTTAAAAAAAAAGTGTCTTAGCACATCCACGAGGATGGCCAGAATAAAAAAGTCGGACAGCAGCAAGTGTGTGCAAGGATGTGGAGACACTGGAACCCTCAAATATTGCAGCCACTTGTGCAGCCGCTTTGGAAATCAGTGTGACAGTTCTTTGAAAGGTTGGACAGAGAGTTACCATTTGACCCAGCAATTCCACTCCTAGGTATCTACCCAAGAGAAACGAAAACCTATGTCCACACAAAAACATGTGCGCAAATGTCCACAGCAGCATTGTCAGTTGTAACCAAAAAGTAGAAACAACGTGAATGCCCATCAGCTGACTAGTGGATACACCAAATGTGGCCTTGGCAACGGAATATTTGGCCATAAAAAGGAATGAAGTTCTGACGCAGGCTACGACGTGGGTGAATCTTGAAATTAATATGCCGAGTCATAACAGGCCACATATGGTATGATTCCATTTATATGAATGTCCAGGATAAGAAACGTAATAGAGACAGAAGGTAGATTTGTGGTTGCCAGGGCTGGGGGGAAGGAGGAGAGGGGACTGGCTGCTAATGGATAAGGGGTTTCTTTTATGGGGGATGAAAATGTTCTAAAACTAGAGTATGGTCATGGCTTCACAACCCTGTGAATGTACTAAAGATTGTTGAATTGTTCACTTTAAATGGGTGAATCCAATAATATGTGAATTATATATCAATAAAATTATTGAAAAAATAATAAATGGGTTATGAGTGGTTTGGGTTAACCAAACCAAAAAGAGAAACAGGAGACGAAGGAACACCTACCAGCCAGCTTTGTCCATTTCTTATTCTATTTTCATCAGCATTTTAACACCTTGTGAAAACAATGACCCTCTTCTTCATTAGGTGGAAATGCCTATTACTGGAGTCCTATATTCTGTGCTTAAAGTATATTTTTGCTACAAAATAGTCATTTTAAAAGAGTACTTTCTGGGGTACCTAGGGCGATTTTTCTTGAGTGCCTGGGGTGAGCTGAACCACAATGGTCTGGGCCAGTTAGTGCAAACTGGCAGCCCTATGGCCTTATCTGCCCCATAAATGTTTCATTTGGACAAGGTAGTATTTTTTAAAAATTGGAAATTTTCACATAAGAAAATCTAGATATTTGGCTTCTTTTAAAAAAATGGAAATCTGATGATCATCAACCCAGATTGCAGCAGGGTGACAGCCTTGTGGAGTGAACAGTGGCTGCCTCCGTACAGCGCTCTGTGTTCTCTAGTTTGCCGCAGTCTCCACCACTCCCTAATGTCACCCTGATTTCTTGCTCAACCATGGTACTTGCCTGACCCCTATGCATTTTGAGTTTGTGACTCCTGAGATGGGTCATTAGTATTTCATAGGACTATGAACTGCAATTGGGAAATTTTCTCAAATCAGAGATTCCTTTCATAGGAAATGCTTATTATCTTCCCACAGAACAGAGTGGGAAAACATGAACTAAAAGGGTCCCTCAGCGAGAAACACAACCATTTCTTGTGACATCATAGGGAGCCCATAGTCTAAAATGGTCTAGAGTCTGGTTGAGCTTCAGAGAGAGGATGTCTAATGGCCCAGATGAACAATTAGAAAATGAGCTTTATTTATTGTGTCCCCAACATGCTGAGCGTAGATTATTTCACTAAATGCTCACAGAAACCCTGAGAGGCCAGGATGCTTATCTCTTTTACAGACAATACTGAGGCCCAGAGAGATCCATTAAGTTGCCCAAGGTCACACAGCTGACGAGAGCACAACAATCTTGACCTAGTTCTGCCTCGAAAGCTAATGTATTCCCCAGTGAGCGGCAAGGCTTCCCATTTATTAGCCTAGCAGTGTGTGTCACATTTTCCCCCCAAGTATACCTCCTATTCCCACGGAATCTGTTTGAAACACACAATTGACAGCCTTGGCTTCCAAGGGGTCTGAACAAGACCCATACTATGAAATGCATTTTACTTATATAAAATTTAAAGAGAAAAAATGTTTCATGCAAAACACCTACCGTTATTGTAATGGATTCTGTTTTTATTTTTTTTTTTTAGTTTACTTCCCAATCCACTGATGAGCCCTGCAGTTGGCAAAACACTGGCATAGAGCAACAGGCAAAAGGAAGGCAGTTTTCACATCAAGGCTCACACTAACCCTGACTGACAAGAGCAGATGTTATGGGCGGGGGCGGGCTGAATGGGACAGGGAGGACCGAGGAGCAGACTGCCCGAGGCTGGAGGGGAATTCTAGCCCAGAGGCCTCCAGGAAAAGCAGTGAAGATGCCCGCCTATCCCTGACGCCTAGGAGAGAAATCCTAATAGACCTCATAAATC
>PVKY010001577.1:0-30859 GCA_004027775.1 Bradypus variegatus | reverse complement strand
TGCCAAACAGGATAAACTCTAAGAGAACCACCCCAAGACACATAGGAGTCAAACTGACAAATGCCAGGGACAAGGAGAGACTTCTGAAAGCTGTAAGAGAAAAGCAACAAGTTATGTATAAGATTGTGTCAATTTCTCATCAGAAACCATGGAGGCAAGAAGGTAGTGGGGCAAAATATTTAAACTGCTGCAAGTGAACAACTGCCAAACAAAAATGTTATATCTGGCATTTTATCTTACAAAAATATGGGAGAGATTAAGACATTCCCAGAAAAACAAAAACTGAGGAAGTTTGTCACCAGGAGGCCTGCCCTAGAAGTAATGCTAAAGGGAGTTCTTCATACTGAAAGGAAAAGACAACAGACAGTGGTTCAAAGAGGCATAAAGGCAACTATTTGGGTAATTATAAATGCTAGTACTATATTGTTGTAATTTTTGATATGTTACTCCACTTTTTACTTCTTACTAGTTCTAAAAAACACAAGCATAAAAAGTAATGACAAGTCTATGATTTGGGGTTTGCAATGTAGAAAGATGTAGTTTGTTAAAAATACAACAAAAAGGTATAAGGACAGTAGGTGCATGCTACTAAAGTTAAGTTGATGTGAAATCAAATGTGATTAGGATGTTAAATTTAAGTCCCAGGGTAACCACAAAGAAACTATCTCAAAAATATATATGGAAGGAAAAAAGAAGGGACTCAAAAATGGTACACTACAAAAAAATCAAATAAGTACAAAAGTAGGCATTGACCGAAGAACTGAGAAACCAAAATGGTAGAAAACTTACAAAGACCAAAGGGCAAATTGGCAGAAGAAAGTCCTGCATTATCAGTAGTTACTTTAAAATGTAAATGGATTAAACGGTCCAGTCAAAAGGCAGAGACTGGCAGAATGTATAAGAAAGCATGGCACAACTATACGTTGTTTACAAGCGGCTCACCTTAAATCCAAAGACACTGGTAGTTTAAAGTGAAAGGATGGAAAAATATACCATGCAAATAGTAATCAAAAGAGAATTGGGGCAGCTTTGCTAATATCAGATAAAATAGATGGCAAGTTAAAAACTGTTAGAAGGGACAAAAAAGTCTTGATATAATGATGAAGGGGTCAATTCAACAAGAAAGCATAACAATGTTAAATATATATGCACCTAACAACAGAGCCTCCAAATATATGAAGCAAACACTGACGGATTTGAAGGGAGAAAGACGTTTCTACATTAATAATAGACTTCGATGTATCACTTTTGATAATGGATAAAAACATCTAGACAAGAGATCAAAAGAAATAGAAGGATATAGAAGGAACAGATACTCTAAACCAGCTATACCTAACAGACATACAGAACACTTGACCCAATGGCAGCAAAATACACACTGTTCTCTAGGGCACATGGGCGCTTTTCCAGCATAGGCTATACTTTAATCACAAAACAAGACTAAATACATTTTAAAATATTGATGTCATACAGTGTATCTTCTCTGACCCCAATGGAACAAAGCTAGAAATCGATAACAGAAGGAGAACTGGAAAATTCACAAATATGTGGAAATAAACAACATGCTGTTAAATAAACAATAGGTCAAAGAAGAAATCACAGGGCTAATGAAAATGAAAACCCAACATACTAAAACTTGTGGGATGCAGCAAAAGCAGTCAGAGAGGGAAATTTATAGTTCTAAATGCTTACGTTAAAAAAAAGATCTCGAAAAAAAGAAAAAAGATCTCAAATCAGTAACCTAACCACTTTACTTCTGGAGGCTCTAGGAAAAGAAGAGCAAACTAAATACAAAGTGACCAGAAGGAAGGAAATAATAAAGATTAGAATAGAGATAAATGAAGGGGGTGGGGACAATAGAATCAAGGAAACCAAAGTAGGTTTCTTTGAAAAGAGCAATGAAATTGGCAAGCCTTTAACTAGAATGACAAAGAAAAAGAGACAGAGAGCACAGATAACTAAAAGAAAAAATGAAAGGGGGGACATTACTACTGACCTCAAAGAAATAAAAAAGAATTATAAGAAGGTATTATGAACAGCTGTATGCCAATAAATTAGAAAACCTACATGAAATGGACAAATTCCTAGAAATAAACAAATCACCTATACTGACTCAAGAGGCAATAGAAGACTCAACAGATCAATAAGTAAAGAGATTGAATCATTAATCAAAAACCTTCCAACAAGGAGAAGGCCAGAAGTAGATGGCTTCACTGGTGTATTTTATCAAACAACCAAAGAATTAACACCAATCCAACTCAAGCACTCCAGAACTTGTTCTATGTTGCCAGTGTCACCCCAATACTTTAGTCAGATAAAGATACAAGAAAATTACAGACCAATATGCCTTATGAATGTAGATGCAAAACTCTCAAAAAAACACTAGCATACCAAATCCAACAGCATTTTAATATACCATGATCAAGTGGGATTTATCCTGGGTATGTAAGGGTGACTCAACATAAGAAAATCAATTACTGTAATATACCACATTAATAGAATGAAGGGGAAAAAAAAAAACATGACCATCTCAATTGACACAGAAAAGGCATCTCTCATAATCTAACATCCTTTTATGATAAAGACACGTAGAGAACTAGGAACAGAAAGAAGTTTCCTTGACATGATAAAAGACTGAATGAAAGCTTTCCCTCCAAGATCAGAAACAAGGAAAGGATGTCCGCTGTCACCATTGTTACTCAACATTGTACTGGAGGTTCTTGCCAGACAATTAGGCAAAAGAAAGAAATAAAAGGTATCCAAATTGGAAAGGAAGGTGTAAAATTTTACCTATTTGTAGATGACATGATCCTACATATAGAAAATCCTGAAAAATCCACAGCAAGGGTACCAGAGCTAATAAATGAATTCAGCAAAGTGGTGGTTACAAGGAGCAACATGCAAAACTCAGTGTTTTTCTATACACTTGTAATGAACAGTCTGAAGAAGAAATCAAGAAAAAAAATCCATTTACAATAGTGTGCCTATTTGGATGTATTATGTCCCCCAAAATGCCATGTTCTTTGATGCAATCTTGTGGGGGCAGACTTATTAGTGTTGATTAGATTGGAATTCTTTGAGTGTCTCCATGGAGATGTGACTCAATCAACTGTGAATGAAATGTATGATTGGATAATATCCATGGAAGTGTTACCCCGCCCATTCAGGGTGGGTGTTAATTATATCACTGGAGTCATATAAAGGGGTTCACAGACAGAAGGATCTCAGAGCAACTGACAGTGACATTTTGGAGAATGTCATTTTGAGATGCAACCTAGGAGCAAGCGGACACCAGCCACGTGCCTTCCCAGCTAACAGAGGTTTTCCGGATGCCAATGGCCATCCTTCAGTTAAGGTACCTGATTGTTGATGCCTAACCTTGGACACTTAATCGCCTTAAGACTGTAATTTTATAACCAAATAAACCCCCTTTATAAAAGCCATTCCATTTCTGGTGTTTTGCAAAACGGCAACATTAGCAAACCAGAACAAATAGCAATTAAAAAACAGAATATAACAAGTGTTGGAGAGAATGTGGAAAAGGACGAACTCTAATTCATTGCTGGTAGGAATATAAAATGGTGCAGCCACTGTAGAAAACAGTTTAGGGGTTCATCAGAAAGTTAAGAACAGAATGACCATATGTTACGG
Organism: Bradypus variegatus; assembly: GCA_004027775.1. NCBI lineage: Eukaryota > Metazoa > Chordata > Mammalia > Pilosa > Bradypodidae > Bradypus > Bradypus variegatus. Next base: position 27,208 of record PVKY010001577.1, on the reverse strand, counting down.
CAATCCCATTTCTAGGTAGCTACCCAAAAAAACTGAAAGTGGGGAAGGGGGAGTTAAGTCTAAAGTGGTACAGCTTTTCTGTTTGGGGTGACGGACAAGTTTTAGTAATGGGTGGAGGTGAGGGAAACCCAATTTTGTGGTGCAATTGGCCTCATTGTATGGTGCATTTGAATGTGGTTGCCAGGGGAGATTTTTGGAGTTTTGCATAGGTTACTGCAATGAAAAATCTAAAAAAAATTCAGAGGACCAGACAGCACAAAGCGTGAACCCCAATGTAAACTCTGGACTATGGTTAATAGTGCAATTATAGCGATAGTGTTTCATCAGTTGTTTGGGTCCCAGACTGGTACAGAGTATTGGTGATGCTGAGGACGTGTATGCCAGGGGCAGTGTATGGGAGCTCTGTATTTTCTGCATGAATTTCCTGTACACCTGCAACTTCTCTAAATAAAAAATAAAAGAGAAGTTATAAAATAAAGTGTCCCAGAGCATGGCACACAGGCATTCAATAAATGTTCATTTTTCTCCTCTGACCTCGAGGAACTCAGAGCCTGGGGCCATACTCTAGAACTTTACAAAATGGTGGGAAGTGTTCCCTCTCTGCTGTCCAGTGGGTGTATGTGTATGTGGAGTAGCTGCTCAAAACTTGAAACGTGGCCAGTGTGACGGTAGTACTGAATTTTTATTTTATTCGATTTTGTGTAGGACAGAATTTATTGCATCATTTATTAATTGAATTCAAATAGCCACATGGGGGCTATTGGTGACCCCACTGGCATAAACTGGTGAAATCTTGAGGGCAGGGGCCATAACAATAAAGAAAACCTGGGACATTGTCATCAGGGAACAGAGAAGAGGATGCTACTTTGTAAAGCAAAGAGGAACCGGGATCCTTTAATCTGAGGGTTATAGGATGGAGATTAGGTATGTAGATGCTTCTGTAATAGGGATCAGATCAAACTCAGATGGGCAACAGATGACAATTCATAAGCTCTGAGCTGAGCCCAGAGCCTAGAGGTCATTAATTATTCAGTCAACAAACTCTCATTGATTCAGAGCCAGGGACAAAACCAATGTAAGCACCGCCTATGGGGAAGATGTGCAAAATCCAGTTTATCAAGTGAGCAAAGGGTGGTGATGGGTGCTAAACCAAGAAATAAGGCAGAGGAAAAGCATCCAGGGTGGAGAGAGGAGGATAGTTTTCTTGATGGCAGTGGTGGATGCCCAGAAACATTCTCCAAGAGGGGCTAGAAAACTTTTTTCTGTTAAAGGGTAGAGAGTTTGCTGACACCTACTCTTCAAGAAAATATCAGGACAGCTTCTTGTGTATACTTATTATAAGTGATACTTAGTGGATGAGTAAGAATCAGAAATAACAGCAATAAAAATTTGCCAAGATGGCCTATAAATTGTGTATTTACTGGTTTTCTTTTGCAGAGAATTGTGAGCCCTTATCTTCCATTATCTGCCCAGATCCAGTGGCTAAATATTTGTTGAAGAGCTCAATAAATTACTGTTATCAACCCCCTTCAATGTCCCCCATTTCACAGATAAGGAAACTGAGGCACAGGGAGGGGAAATGACTTCTCCAAGGTCACACAGTCAGCAAGTGGCAGAACTGGGATTTGAACCCAGGTCCCTGGGACTCCAAAGGCAAATAGGAACCGAAGTGTTTGTAGCAGGGAACACAGGGCATTCTGGGTATGGTGGAGCATCGCTATAGGGGGGTGGAGGTTGCAAGACAAACAGGATTACTTTGGAAGGATCATTACCCTCATTTTTCAGATGGAAAAACTGAGGCTCAGGCAATTAAGAATCTTGCCCAAGGTCCTGCAAAGAACACTCACCATTCCTGAAAACCCCTCACCTGCAGGGGCCTGGGGCTTCTTCTTCTCTTCCGGTTCCTGCTCAGCTTCCAACAGGAAATCTCCCAGCAGCTTCTCGGCCTCCTGGGCCTCGGCACCCCCGGGGGCTGCCCAGCTCAGAAAGGCTCGAATGCTGCCCAGGCCTGGGTGGGCAGGCGGGTCACGGAAGTCCTGGGGGTGATCTCGTAGCCAGGAGCCCAGCACCGAGATGACAGCCCTGGCCAGAGAAATGGGGCCTCAGAGCTCTGGATCTTGGCAGCCTTGTATCTGTATCTGACCCCTGACCTTTCATGACCCCACCCTGTCATGAAAGGGCCTGACCACTGACCTCTACAGAGGACCAACCTCAGGTTCTTGTTGAAGCTCAGATCTTGCCCCTCTGTCTTCCTGATCTCTATCCTAGAAGGAACCCACACGCACACCCCCAAAAATATTAAGTGACAAAAGAGGGTTGATGGGGACTCAAGAGAAGGGTTCTGGGGTTGGGGGAATTTTCTGGTTCAAATCCTGATGTGGGGAGCCCAGAGCCGGGTGTAGGGTCTGAGGGTGGGTACATGGAGATCCCGGGTCCGTACTGACCTCGGGGGTGGCAGTGGTGGTGGCGGCGGTGGCAGCAGGAGGCCCAGCACGCGGGCAGTGGGCACGAAGGCCCGGTGCGTGGCCAGGAAGGCGGGCACGAAGCCGGGATCCTGCTCGCGGTCCCCCGACGCCAGCTCGCACACCAGCCGCTCCAGCCGCGCCGCCCGCAGCGCCCGCACCTTGCTCGTGCGGTAATGGAGGAAGGCCTCGGCCGCGGGGCTAGGGGCCTGCGGGGCAGGGGGGGGGACACAGAGAGAGGCCGAGGGGCGGCCCCCGGTCTCCAATCTGGCTCAACCAGCAGCCCCCACCCTCTGAATCCGGGCTCCCTCTCCCGATTCGGAATTTGCCCCATCCACAAACGACCTCTCCCCTATCCCGCCCCACCTGGCCCTCACCTGGTCGCTTCTAAACCCCTCCCTCCAGCTCCGCCCCACTCAACCTGGCTTTTCCCAGCCGGGCGGGCCAGATTCGCCCTTACCTGGCTGCACCTAGGTCCCCGCCCCACTCACCTGGCGGCCTTGGAGCCCCGCCATTTCCTGCGGCCCCAGCCCCTCCCGGGCCCCCCACCCCCTTCCTCACCTGGCTGCCTCCAGGCCCCTCCCCTGGGCTCCGGCGCTGGCTGCGCTGCCGCCGCAGGGACACGCTGTACACCGCGCCGTCCTCGGTCTCCTCGCCCCAGCCCTGCAACGGTGCCTGGACGCCGGGACCCGCTCAGAGCGCCGCGGGGGGACCGTTCCCGGGGCCTCGGCGCCCCCCTCAATCGCGCGCCCTCGGCCCGACCTTCCTGGCCGGTGACCCCACCACTTCCCAGCCCGACGCTGTGAGACTCCAGGCAGGGACCTCCCCCGCCAACTCCGCCCGCAGATCTTGGGGTCTGGGGTGGCCTTTGGGGGAAGTCTGTCTCTAACCCCTTCTGCAGACTTGCTCGGAGATCCCCACTCTATCCCTAAGAGGACCCCGCCGCTTCCCTGGGTCACCGGCCGTACGCGCCCCCCACCAAAACCCCGGTGGGGGCTCCCCGGCGTGTCCGAGAGGTCCGGATTGGAGGGAGGCGGCGTCCTGGGGTTTCTGCATCTGGGTGTCGCCAGGGATGTGGGGGCCTTACCAAGGCGAGCTCCTTGCCCGCTGCCCGCTCCATGCTGCGCGCCCGTCCCGTTCCGCCGCGCCGAGTGAGGGCGGAAGGGCCGCTGGCAGCGGCGGGGCGGAGAGAGGCGGGGTGCCGTTCAGGGGCGGAGCGGGGGTAGGGGGGCCCGACCCACGGCTCTCGGATGCCCCCAGCTGGACCCTGGCGCCCGGCGACGGCCCCCGGGGAGGGCGGGCGGGTTTCTTCCAGGTCCCCAGGCGGGGAGACCTCGGGTGTCGCCAAGGGCGTGGGCGCCCCGTGCGTTTTTAAGCGCGGGGTAGGTCCGGGTCCCCAGGTGGATGGGCGGGTCCGCCCCAGGTGTGGGTGGCCGGGGGGAGCTCCCATCTCTCGGGTGGGAGAAGGCGCAAGCTGTGTCTCCAGTGAATGGGAGCCCGCGGCCCTCCCCGATGGCCCCCGATTTGGCGCGGCAGACGTCTCTGGGCCGGTGTAGGGTCAAGGAGAGGCGGATACCCTAGGGGCTGGTTGGGGACATTTATTGCGAGACCTCGCGACCGGCGCAGGGCCTCCTGGGGGGACGGACCGTGGGAACGTCCGGCCCGGCCCCCTCCTCTCCTCCGGGCGCCGCCGGCCCGCTCCGCAGCTCGCCCGGGCCCCGTTCAGCCCGCGGCGGGGCCCCCGGGGAGGGGGCTGTCGGGGGACGCAGGAGGGGCCCGGAGGCGCCGGGTGGACGCGAGGGCTAGTCTAGGATCTCCGCGAGCGACTGCGCTTCTTTCTGCGGGATTCGATGAATTTCTGAGAATGGATCTTGAGCGCCGCGCGGGTCACCACCTCGTTGTCGTCGTCCGCGCTCTCCTCCTCGTCTAGGGGACACGAGAAGGCAGTGAGAAAGGGGGGGTGGAGGGAGTCCGGGGCTCTCCCCCTGCCCGGCCCCGCCCTCCCCGCCCCGCCCCCTCCCTGGGCTCTCGGTCCCGTCCCTTCTTCCCGCGTGCACTGACCGAAGAACTTGTCCTTGGGGCCAGCATGGGGCAGGGCAACGCGGGTGTTGTACAGCGGCAGCTTCCCCTCCAGGGTGGCGTAGAACTGGAGGGCGGCGGAGAGGAGGAGGGTGGGCGGGGGTGGGCGGGCCCACCACTCGGAGGTCTCCCCTGACTCCAGGCGCACCCAGAGCCCCAACCCCGCCCCGCCTCCGGGTCTCGGCCCCGCCCCCAGGACCTGGCCACGCCCCTGGCCTCTAGAGACCTGCCCGCAGTTCCCCGGCCTCCTGGTTCCCTGGCCTCCCGAGGGCCGCCCCTCTGCTCCCTGGTTTCCCCGACCCCCGGGCCCGGCAGGCGCGGGCACCTCGCGCTCGGCGACGTGGCGCAGCATCTCCTGCTTGTCGACGTTCTCGAACTGCGTCTGCAGCCGCAGCAGCTTTTCCTCCACGAGGCCCAGCAGGTCCGACAGGTAGTTACCCGCGTTGGGGTCCAGCTCTTTCCCCACCAAGCGGCTGCTCTCCTGCGCCGGGGGAGGGGCGGAGTCAGCCAGCCGGGGGCGGGGATCTTCTCGGGGGCGTGGCCCTGGAGGGCGGGCCACCATGGAATTCCAGAGACCCTCGAGGAGGGCGGGGCTGGGGGGCGGCCTCCGGATGGAGGGACGAGAACCCCAGAATGGGCCTCTGCTGACGGTAGGGTGGGATTTCTGGAGAGTCTTGGGCTGGGGACCCTAAGGTTTGGGGTAGGGTGCCAGGGACAGGGTGGACTTTCCCACTGGGGGCGGGGCTTGAGGCCGGGAGGCCCTCAAGTCCTGCGCCCCCGGGAGGGTAGGAGGGGCTTCCCTTGGGCCTGTGGGGCGGGGCTTCTTTGGGGGCGGGGCCTACCACGGTGACGTGGCTCAGTTTGCCCGCCAGGTGCTCCAGGCCGGCTTTGATCTCTAGCATCGCCCGCGTGGTGCTCTCCAGCTGCTCCCGCGCCTCGCTTCGCCGCTGCTCCTCGGCCTTGAGGCGCCCCTCCAACTCGGTCTGCAGCTTCTGCTCGCTGAAGGCAGCGGGGGAAGCCGCCATTGGTGCACCCGGACCCCGCTGACGCCCCTCGACCCTCCCTCGGGCCCGGGGGCCTCACCTCACCATCTTGGCCTCCCCCGTGTACTTGAGGTTTTCGAGTTCCCGCTGCAGCCGCTGCTTCTCCTGCTTCAGCTTCACCATGGTCTGCTCGTTCTCGCTCTTGAGCGACTCCAATTGCGTGAAGGTGTCGCCCTGCGCCTGGAACCGCCTCACCACCGACTGCGGGACGCCCAGCACCACCCCCACCCCCCGTCAGGGCAGGGGGCCTGGGGAGGCCTGGGTGCGCCCCGCCTCCTCGCTCCCCAGCACGCAGGACAGGCAGCCTAAGCTGTGACTTCTGCTGACCCCTATGAGGGACACCCCAAGCGTGTGCAGCCCGGGACAGTTTTTGCCAGGTCCTTCCTTGTCTACCTAAGGAATCTGAGTCACCAGAAATCAGCATGCTGAGCGGAGTTAGGGTTCTAATGGGGAGCCCAGATGCTTTTCAAAATCAACCTGCCAGCAACATTCTTTGGCGGCCACCGGGGGTGACCCCCTGGGGTCCTGGCCAAGGTGCCCTGGGATGGCCCCATAGGTCCCCCAGCTGAGTTCCTCAACCTCATGCATGTGGGGTGAGTGTTCAGAAGGTTGCAGAGCACCCAAAGGGGAGAGAGGAGAAGGGATTCACCGAGATGCCCTTGTCCGCCGGCCATAAAAGGCATGGGAGGGGGACAGAAAATTTCAAGGAAGATTCTGTCAAGTGTGAGACATAGGGCAGGGGCTGCTTGTCAGGGTCTACGGGTGGTCCTGGGTGGTTTGCTGGGTGCCCAGCCCTGGGGATGCAGAAGAGGAGAGACCCAAAGTGCCAGTTCTTGTGGAGCTGGCTTGGGGGGGTAAGAGAACAGGAGAGAAAATGACAGCGAGTGTAGACAATCTATGTGTGTTCTGCTGTGAAGGGCAGCAGAGAAGCAGAGGGCTAGATGGAGGGGGAAAGGAGTGTCTTTTAACAAGAGAGCAAGTCTGGGTGCTGAGGAATTGACCGCACAGAGAGAGGAGGCTGGCAGGTGGGCTCTCCCAGCCGGGGCACAGCTCACTTGGGGCACGCGCCTGGGGGCTGGCCGGGCTCCAGGCGGCACTCACGTGCGTGTCGGCCACGCCGGTGGCGTCCTTGACCTTGCTGAAGGCCACCTCGGTCTGGTACATGTCCCAGCGCCCCCGCAGCTCCTCTTCCTTGGAGTGCACGCTGTCCTGGATCTTCTCGTCCGACTGCAGCAGCACGTGATCGCGCTGGCTATGCTTGCGGGTTGAGAGGTCAGGACCCAGGTCAGCTCCGGGGCCCAGACTTAGATCGCAGGCCGAAGAGGGGGATCCCGCAGGGGTCAGGGAGGGCGTGGGAGCCAGGACAGGAGAGGTCATCGCCGGGAAAAGATGGCCAGGTAAGGGTGTCCCTTGGGCAGGCCCGGCGGGGAGGGAGAGGGGTTGTCAATGGGCGTGGGCGGGGCCTGTAAGTTAGAGGCGGAGTCAGAACGGAGAGGGGCGGGATTATGGGGCGGGGCCTGTAGCTAAGGGGCGGGCTAGAGGCAAGGGTCAGATTTGGATATGGGGCGGAGACAGATGGAGAAGGCAAAGTTGGGGCCTGGGAAACAAGGTCAGAGCCAAAAAGGGAGCGGTCAGGTGGAGAGAGGGCGGGGTCAGCGATGTGGGAGGAACCGGGGCAGGCTGCAGATGGAGGTGGAGTCAGGGCGGGGGCCAGGGCGGGAGAAGGGTCTAGGCTAGGGGCGTGGCCGGGACGGGCCAGCCCGGGGTCGGCCCCTGGGCAGCTACCTTCCGCTCCATGCGCTCGTTCTGCAGTTTCTTCTCCTCAGCGCGCTTCCTGCATTCAGTTGTGTAGCGCTCTCGCTTCTTGCGCTCGCGCAATACTGTCTTCTCCAGATACTGTAGCTGGTTCTGGAGGGGCGGAAGGGGAAGAAGTGACCCCGGCTGGCAGCTACAGCGGTGCGGGCCCCAGTCCCTAGACGGCTGAGCCAGGCTGCAGGGTCAGAGTTATGGGGCCTGAGAAAAGGGTGATAGGGGGAGAATGGGAGGAGCCAGGGGGATCGGACCTGGGGCCGGGAACAGGAGCCCTGGGGGGTACCTTGGCAATGTCACGGGCGTTCATGGCCTCCCGGTTCACCACCTGCAGCTCCTCCAGCTCGTGTTTGGCGCGCACCACCTCCGCCTCCATGGAGTCCAGACGGTTCTCCAAGTTCAGGCTCTCCTGCTGAAGGGTGGGAGGGGAGGTGGGGCAGGACTGGGACCGGCCGTCCCGCCAGGCCTGCGCCCCGCCCCCACCCCGATATCTATCCCAGCCCCCACCTGCAGATAGGCCTTGAGCTGCAAGTACACGTTGGTGATGTGCTCCGCCTCCGCCGCCTTCATCCGGGCCTTCTCCAGGCGGTTCTCCAGATTGCGCATGGTCTGGAGGGCAGGACTGGCTGGCCGAGTTGCCCCCCAGGACCCATTCCTCCCCCAGCCCCCCGTGCACGCGCGCCACGCCGGCCCCACCTTGGCCACTTCCGTGTTACTGTCCTGCATCTCAGCCATCTCCAGCCCGCACAGGCTGTGCTGCAGCTGGAGCTCCTCCAGCCACCGCTGCCGCAGCTTCACCTCGTGCCGCAGGGCGTTCAGCTGCTTCACCTTCTCGCCCAGCCGGTGGTCGAGGAGCTCCAGGGCCTGCTGGAGGGAGGGAAGGGAGAGCCGGGGCCTGAGCACCCCCCGACCTGGTCCCTCATCTCTTCCTTCTCCCAGATCTTGGCCCACTTCTACCCGAGCCCCTTCGCGGTGACATCTAGCGTGACCGATCCCCTCCTGCACCAGAGAAGTTTCCCATCTTCCAGAATCCCCAGTCCCTGGCTTTCTGCCCACCTCACTGGCTGTCCCTTCTCAGTGTCCTTTACTTTTGGAGAGAGAAATCCAGGCTCAGTTCTCAGGCCTCCTCTCTCCTCCATTACATCCCCTTGGTGAGCTTATGCAGCTTCTCGGTTTAAAAGGTCACCTATGCAATGATGACCCCCAAAAGTAGCTTCTCCTCCCAACTGCAGGCTCACAGCCATATACACACTGTCCCCCAGGCATCTCCATGGGCACTTCAAAACCATCCTGTCCAAAATCGAGCTGCTGCCCACTCCCTCGGGCTGGTCCTCTCACGTGTTCTCCATCTCGGCTCACGCAGCTTGGTCTTTCCAGGTGCTGAGCCCCAAACCTTGGCATCATCCTCAACTCCTTTGTCTCCCACCTACATCCAATTTGTCAGCAAATTCGCTGTGTTCTATCTCAAAGGTTCCCACAGAGATACCACTTTCTTGCCATGTCCACACTTTTATCCTATTGCAGCCAACATACTCTCCCCTGCCCCCCCCAGATGACTTCCTCCTGTCCTTCCATCTTGCCTCCACCCAGTCCATTTTCCACTTCTCTGATTTTTAGTATAAAATTTGCACCCATCACTGTGCCATTAGGTTCATGGCACAGTTCAGCCCCCCCGACCTTCCTACACCCACCCCACCCCCCTCCAGCCACCCTGGCCACCTCCTGTGTCTCCAACGCTCCAAACATGCACCTGCCCCAGGGTCTTTGCACTTTCTGTTCCCTCTGCCTGGTGTGCTTTTCCCCCCAATCTTTTCCTTCCTGTCTGGCCCATTCTCAGCTCAACTATCACCCCCTTTAGAGAGAGGTCTTGGCTGACTACCCAATGGGAAGTGCAAAACCCTGGCCCAGGCCCCGTCTAGTGTGTCATCCTGTTTTATTTCATTTGTTTTCTTGTCACTCCTGGAAATTACCTTGTTTCTGTATTTGTCATCCTTGGTTTTTGTGTTTCCCCACTAGGATATGAGCTTTTGGGGAGTGGGGACTTGGTATTTTTTTTCCCTGTGGGGTTCTCAACACCTAATGTTGTGCCAGACACATGGTTGGCAGTCCATGAAGATTTTATTGAGTGAATAAATGAAAGGATTGGAGAGGATGAGACTGGAAATAGGGAGCCCAGTGGGGAGGCTGGAGATGAAGGGGGACAGGTGGCAGGGGGCAAGGGGGGAAGCAAACCTGTCCTGTCCTGTTCTTCAGATATGGCTTCTGTGACTTCCATTCTTGAATCACTGCCTGGACCACTTTCTCATCTCCCTGAGGAGAGACGAGCTCACTCACCCTTTACCCAGGCCACCTCCCCCTGAGGAGACACGCTGCCCCTCTGCCTGCTCTGGGAGCCTTGCCTGCCTTGGCACCCTCACCTTAAGGTGCTCCCTCAGTTCTAGTCGCAGTGCTCTGGTCTCCTTGCGGAGGTTGCTGATGGTCTCCTGATTCTTCTTCATCTTCCACTGGGAGCTCTCGTAAAAGGTCTTCCGATCGCCCTCTGGGAACAGGTGAGGTGGAAAGGCATACGTGTGGGATGCCGTGTAAGATCGAAAGCTTTCGAGGTGTCAAGTTATCACGTGCCAAGAGGCACTATTATCATCATGCCCATTTTACAGATGAGAAGACTGAGGCTTGGGAAAGCTGGCCAAAGAACCCACACTTTCAACCCCTATGTAAGATTACTTCCTAATTACAAAAAAAGTGCAATAATAATAATAGTTTATGCCAGAATTTCCTAGCCTCAGCATGGCTGACACTTGGGGCCGGGAGAAGGAGAGACGACTGTCCTGTCCTGTGCATTGTAGGATATTTAGCAACATCCCTGTCTTCTACCCAGTAGATAACCCCAGTACCTTCTCACCCCTATATCCAAGCAAAAATGTCTTCAGACATTGCCACATGTGCCCCTGGAGACTAAAATCGCCCCTTCCTTTGAGAACCACTGTTCCAACTACATAGTGCCAGGCACTGTTTTCAGCTACCTGTGGGGTCCTACCCTTCCTATCCCCATCTGTAAGATGGAGAAACTGAGAGCATTTCGATTATTCTTAGACTGCCAACGTCAAATAACGGGTACAAACAGAGAAACGATTTGAATCCAGAAAATCTGGCTCTAGAACCCGTGATTTTGGCCACCCTGTGCAAACAGAGGCGCTGAAAGTACACAAAAGTGTGAAATACCTTCCAGCTGGTTCTGGGCTCAGTAGAAGTCTTAAAAGACAGGTGAGGAAACAGAGGACTGGGTGGGCACTGCTGACCCCTGATGCTTCCTCTGGAGCCATCTTACCTAAGAGCTGAATCTTCCTTTGCAACTCTGCAATCTGGTTGTGCACAGCGGCCTTCGTCCCGCTGGGGGAAGAGCTCCCCGCTTTGGCATGGAGTGGCGGCCAGGCCAGGGCCGCTCCCTTGCCTCGGGGGTGGCCGCCCGCGGGCTGAGGACGACCGCCCTTGACCTTGGAGGAGGGCGTCGCAACCTGGTCCTGGGAGGAAGGGACGTTGGCGGAGGCCGCCCAGCACAGGGGGTTCGACATGATTGGGGTGGGCCCGAAGAGCCCTAGGGGTTAGGGACGCGAGGGTCCGGGACCTATCAGCTCCCGGAGTTCCGCCGGTTCTGGAAATGCAGTTTCCCACCGCTTGGCGGGGCCGCGCAGCATCTCCCGGTTGCTAGGTAACTGCCTTCCCCTCCTCCCGCCCCAGCGTTCCCATGGAAACCGCCCGCGTTCCACGCCACCGCTCTCATTGGCCGCTGCGGCGCGGAGGGGGCGGGGCAGAGGCGCGCGGCAGGAAGGTGGGGGAGGGGATCTCGGCCTCATTTGCTCCTCCCATTCCCCCACCCCCATCCCGTCGAGTGGGGCGCAGGCATTTTTCGGGAACCTTCTTTGCGGCTACGGCAGCCGCCACTCCCAAGATGGCGGCACCTCGCGCCGCCATTAAGCGCGAAACTTCAGAACCATCCCCTCCAAGGCTTCACGGTCCTACCCAAGATGGCCCCCTCAGGGCTCGCGCCCCACGCTTGCCACCCCCAACATGGCGGGGCCGGGTCGCTGTACCGGAAGCGCGGCGGGCTACCGGAAGTGGCGCACTCCAGGCGGTTCCGCTTTCTTTTTGCAGCAGAAACCGAGGCTGCTGGGTCGGGGGGCGCGGTGCATACTGACCTTTGGCCCCTCTCCCGCCGTCTCGTGGAGGTAATGAATTAGCGGGCGGAGGGCACGCCAGTTCCCTGTAGGGGCTGATCGAAGGTTGGGTGTGGAGGGGGACACCCTTAACCCCTCGGCCTATTGGCGCGAATTGGACAACCCAGTTACCCCACCCTCCGCGGGAACGGAGGTCTTAAAATCCCCATCATCGATCAGAGCAAAGTGACGATCGCTTCCATCGGCTAGGGTTGGGGAGCCCCCCGCCCCCATATCGGAAGCAAAAGAACCCCCACCCCACCTCCCATTGTCCGGAGGCAATGGAGGAACCCTTTTGGCTGGGAGCAGCCCCCTTCCCCCCCGACACGTGGGGGCAAAGCGCCTTCCCTGCAGCCGCCTCCATCCCACAGAACCCACTTCCGGCCTCGCAGCCCCGGAGGAGATGCTGTCCCTGTCGCTGCTGGTGCTGCTGCCGCCCCTCTGCTCGGCCGTGGAGGTCAGGCGGCCCCGCGGCGTGTCCCTGGCCAGTGAGTGCCCCTGTTCGCCCACCGGCCGCTTTGCCCCAGTTTCCTGGCCTCTGGGTGGGGGCAGGTGGCAGTGGGCGGGTAGCAGAGGCAGTGTTTGGTTGAGGGGGGCCTCTTCCTCCTCTGGGCTGAACCCCGTGCCCTCTTCCGCAGACCATCACTTCTACGACGAGTCCAAGCCTTTCACTTGCCTGGATGGCTCCGCCGCCATCCCTTTTGATCAGGTCAACGATGATTATTGCGACTGCAAGGATGGCTCGGATGAGCCGGGTGAGCTTTCCCTTTCTTCACTTTTCGTACATTTATTAAGCACCTATTGAATGCCCTGCCCTGCCGGGCTCCCTGTGGAGTTGAGGGAAGCAGCCTCATAAATGAGTGGTCAGTGGCTGGTGTTGCAGTGAGGGCAGACCTCCCGAGAGGCCCCTGCCCAGCCTTGTGGTCAGGGAAGGCTTCTCGGAGGAGGTAGACGGAGGGCCCAGCTTGTGCAAATACCCTGAGGTGGGAGGGAGAGGAGGTGAGAAGCGCGGGAGGTTTTTGTTCAGGCCCCGAGTGTGTCGCTCTCTTTTATTTCCTTGCTTGGCATTGGTTGTTCCCACGTCTCTTGTACTCTCTATGTGCCTGTGGGGGCAGGGGCTCGTCTGCAAATGTGTGGGAAACTCTTCTTAGCAAACCCTCCCTCCCTCAATCCCCACAGGCACGGCTGCCTGTCCCAATGGCAGCTTTCACTGTACCAACACTGGCTACAAGCCCCTGTACATCCCCTCCAGCCGGGTCAACGATGGAATTTGTGGTGAGTGAAGACACTCCGAGGCTAGGGCCGGGGGAAGAGGTGGTGGACGGAGGGAGGGCGGGAGGAGGCATTGCCAGGTCTAATCGTGGCCTCCACCTCTCTGCCTTCAGACTGCTGCGATGGGACAGATGAATACAACAGCGGTGTCAACTGTGAGAACACTTGCAAGTATGTGAGGGGGTTCTCCTGGGACCTTGGGTTCTTTTTCTTCCCTCACCATGTCCCCCTCTCTTTTCTGCTTTTGCGTGTCCAGAGCTCTCTCCAGGCCAGGAACCTCATGAGTTCTACATTCCTGGCTTTCCCTCTGGCCTGGGAGCAGGTGCAGTTGTTTCCCTATTCAACTGAAGTGTAAAAAGGGAAATGGCTTCCCCAGGGTTGTAGCTGGGTGATAGCAGGGCTGGGACTTGAAGCCAGGTCCCTTACGTTTAATTGCTGTGCCTTGTAGATCTGAAAACGTAAATACCCACAAGGTAGGTAATATAAAAACAGAAGTGGACTGAGGGTGAGGCAGTAGGGAGTGGTGGAGCTTGTGGCATCTAAAGGAATTACTGCCTTCAAATCCTCTCAGTTGTTGGTGGGTATCAGGTATCAGTTTTTGTTTTTGTTTTTCCAGAGAAGCTGAAATTCCTGCTACATAGGTAACTGCTTCTGATCAAAGATATTTTAAAGTAGAGGATGCACTTAACACAATCTGCTTGCTGACCAGATTTGCCTTTTTGTCTGAGAGTCTGTGCTTTGGGTGCTTTTTCTCTTGGGCTCTGACTTCTGGCCCCAGCTCCCAGCATTCCCTAGTCTTTCCCCGGATCCCAAGGGTGGGCAAACCCTGCCTACCGTCCTTCCCTGCAAGGACGGGGATAAAGGGCACTGGGGCAGAGAGGGCCTCTGGAGGGTGGGTTGCTTTCTCAGCTTTTCCCTGTGTGGGGTGGGCTGAGCCCTTTGGAAAGAGAACCCCTGTATCTCCCCCACGCCAGAGAGAAGGGCCAGAAGGAGAGAGAGACTCTGCAGCAGATGGCAGAGGTTACCCGTGAGGGTTTCCGCCTCAAGAAGCTCCTCATCGAGGACTGGAAGAAGGCCCGGGAGGAGAAGGAGGTGAGAAGTGCCCTGGGAGCCTCCCCAGGACCGTCTGGGCGTGGGCCGGTGAGGGCTGGGGTCACCCTGTCTGTGCCTTGGTTGTTCTTTTGTCCAGCGGGAGCATGCGGTCGTGGGTTTGGCACTTGTCCAGCAGGAAGCAGTTGGCAGGGTCCAGGCTGAACTGGGTTCACAGGGGCTCTGCCACATCCTAGGAACAGGAAGGCCACCTCTCAGTGTCTCAGTCTCCTTAGCATAAGCCGGGGCTGGCAACCGTTTGACTTGCCAGTGTTGACGTCTGTCAGCTGCAGGGCAGGTGCTCTGGGTGGGGGGTGCCTAAGAAGGCCTGTCCCCAGTGTGAGTTTCTTCCTGCTCTGTCCACTGCCACCTGACCTGCCGAGCAGAGGCTTGGCTCTTTTGCCTTGCCCAGGGAAGGTTCTGGGTCTCTCTCCTACCTGTATGGCCTAGCTAGTCAGGTCTCTTCCGAATTCAGGGGGTTTAGGGGGGCAGTGGGGAGAGCCATGTAGGCAGGTAGGTGCCAAGTGACCTTTGCCCTCCCGGGGAGGCAGGAGCATCCTGGCAGGAGGCCAGACTGAAGTGTCAGCCAAGGTCTTGGAAGGAAAGCAGTCCTGTCAGGGCTCAGGCTAATACCCCCCGCAGCTCGGGGGCCCCACCTTTGGGGCAGAGCCCACCTCACCACACTTACTAGTTCCTCCTTGGTGAAGATATCCAGAGGCCCAGCAGGTTTTGCCATGCACTACCCAGGAGGCTGGAACTAGACCTGGGCCTGCCTCAGGGGCTCGTTGTCGTATGGGAGGGACAGACAGACCCAGGGCTGCTGGGAGAAGGGAAGCTGGGGCCTTGTGTGATCAGCTCTTGCCCCTCTTCACACTCCCTTCTTCTCTCCTCTCTCCTTGGTAGGGGTAGGTGACTCCTTGGAGAAAGAGACTTGTGTCTGAACTGAAATCTGTAGGGCCATTCGGAGTCAGTCGGGGAGAATGTTCCAGACAGAAGGAACACTCTGAGTAAAGAACTGGGGGCAGAAGAGTATTTGGGTGTCTGAATGTTGTTCCGGACAGTCAGAGCCGAGAATTTGAGATAGGGGTGGGACAGGTGGGGCTGGAGAGGGGACAGGGGCCCTGTCAGGCATTGTGGGCTATATTGAGGTATTTGGGCTTCGCCATAGCCAGGGGAGAGACGCAGTGAGGCACATTTTAGAGTGACATCCCTCCCGCTGCCCTGCAGGATAGAGACAAGGCAGGTGATAAAGAGGAGGGGGCACAGGAGGAGAACTGGCCTCTTCCCTTCTGCCCCCTTAGAAAAAGCTCATTGAGCTGCAGGCTGGGAAGAAGTCCCTGGAGGGCCAGGTGGAGACGCTGCGGTCGGTGAAGGAGGAGGCAGAGAAGCCGGAGAAGGAGGCCAAGGAACAGCACCGGAAGCTGTGGGAAGGTAGGTCTCCTGGTGGCCGGAGAACTCGCCTTTCCCTCCTGGGCAGGAGGCTGGGTCCAGAAGATGTGCCCTGTGTCTGTTTGGGCTGGGCTTTGATCATGGTGCTTTAGTTCCTTGTGTGCCTAGTTGTCTTTAGCTGTGTGTTGGTCATTGTATATGAAAATTATCTACAGTAATAATTTGAGGGTTTAGGATTGGGGGAATCTTCAGCAGGAAGGACTGGCTTTTCTTTCTAACAGGTGCTTGGGAACACTACAGCTCAGGGACTCTCTTAATCCAAATTCCAGGCTTGAGGTTCCTCGGTCCCTTAGGCAGTGTGTGAGCTGAGAAATCTGCACAGGCTGGGCTTTTCCTCATCAGCCCAGTGCTGATAGGAGAGGCCCCAGCATCAAACCTTAGTTGTTGGGGGAATTTCCCATTAGTTTCCCCACTTTGAACTCTGATTTCAGTCTGCTATACCCCATGAGGTCTCATCAAAACTGGCAGCCAACTTTTTTTTACCTTCCTGGCTTTCTGTTTGGTCCTGGCAAGTCTTATTGTTTTGTCAGCCCTTGGTTGATTTGAAGATGATGTTTTGTTTTTTTTTTTTAATTAAATTCAGTTTTACTGAGATGTGTTCACATACCGTACAGTCATCCATGGTGTGCAATCAACTGTTCATAGTCCCATCATATATGAAAATGAAAAAGAGCATCCAAATCATACCTCCCATTCTCCCCTATTTTTCATTTAGTTTTTGTCCCCATTTTTCTACTCATCCATCCATACACTGGATAAAGGGAGTGTGATCCACAAGGTTTTCCCAATCACACTGTCACCACTTGTAAGCTACATTGCTATACAATCGTCTTCAAGAGTTAAGGCTACTGGGTTGGTGTTTGATAGTTTCAGGTATTTACTTCTAGCTATTGCAATGCATTAAAACCTAAGGAGAGTTATCTATATAATGTGTAAGAATGCCCACCAGAGTGACCTCTCGACTCCATTTGAAATCTCAGCCAGTGAAACTTTATTTTGTTTCATTTTGTATCCCTCTTTTGGTTGAGAAGATGTTCTCAATCCCACGATGTCGGGTCCAGATTCATCCCCGGGAGTCATATCCTGCGTTGCCAGGGAGATTTATACCCCTGGGAGTCAGATCCCATGTAGGGGGGAGGGCAGTGAGTTCACCTGCCAAGGTGGCTCAGTTAGAGAGAGAGAGGGCCACATCTGAGCAAGAAAGAGGCACTCGGGGAAGATGATGATTTTTTATGCTTTGTCCAGCATTTGTTTTTTTGTTTGTTTGATGTTGTGTTTTGTTCCCCACCCCCACCCCCAACTGTGGGTGGTTGTGCTGCCATTACTAGAAATTTGAAGCCTCGCCCCTTGTGTTCAGTCACTGGGTGCTTGGCCTGCTCCCCAGGGGTTTGGGGGTGGAGCCAGGTAGAAGGGGTGCGAGTTATCACCTGAAATCCCCCTTCTGTCTTTCCAGGCTGGTCACAGGACACGGCATTTCTGGGAAGATTGAGTAGCGTGGCCCTCATTACTCCCAGGGGTGGTACCCAGGAACCGGGTGGCTGTCAGGAAGCCCTCTGGGTGTCTGCTTTTCCTTCCTCTCTCTGTCCAGTGGCTCTCCCTGATTTCTCATAACCAGCAGGCATTTGCTGAGCCCTGCTCCAGAGGGAGACCGTGAGCCGGGTCCGAGGAGCAGGTGCAAAGGCCCTGTGGCGCAATGGGGTCTGGGTTCGAAGGGGCAGTGAGGAGGCCGTGTGGCTGGAGGGAGTGAACAAGGAGGAGAGTTGTGTACAGAGCCTGGTGAGCCGCCGTGGGGAGCTTTGCTATTTCTCCTTGAGTGGAGCCTCAGGTGGTTATTAGCAGAAGAGGGTCCTTACCTGGCTCAGGTGTTCACTGGCACCCTCTGGCTGCTGAAGGGGGAACAGACAGGGAGACAAAGGCAGAGAGGAGTTGACAGGGCTGGGATCAGGGTGGGGACCCTGGAGGTGGAGAAAAGCAGACAGGTTCTGGGTGCAACTGGAAGGCAGATCCAAGTCGTCCGTTCCCCAATACTCCCCCAACCTTGGGTCTGTGCTGTCCCACGCAGCACCCCCTTTTCTTTCCCACCGCAGCGGAGACTGTGGCCTCCACCCAGCCCTGCATTCTGCTCTCCCCCATCCTTGGAGACCCCGGGCCTTTGGTTGTGTTGTCTCTTTCTCCGGCTGATTCCTTTCCTGTTCCTCCTCTCCGGCTTATAAACCACACTCAGACCGCTGCCTGGGCAGCTCAGCCCTCCCTCCCGGCTGCCACCCCCCGGGAAAGGGCTGGCCAAGTTTCCTGTGCCCCCTCCCCCTGCTGCCCTCTTCTACCCACTGTCGTCGCCAGTCTCCTCCCACAGGATGGTTTCTGGGAAGGCCAAGCTGCACATTGGGCTCCCCGTCCTCTGCTGTCCCCTCACTCCTGCTGTTCTCTGCACTCCTGCAGTTTGGGGCCAGCAGCTGGGGACCAGGCCAGAGCTCTCCGGGGTCATGCACAGAGCAGGGTCGCCCCAGCCGGACTTTGCAGGGCAGTCCTGGGATCAAGGTCGAAAGACGAGGGATGCCACTGGGGCCTGGAGAGAAGGCTGGGCTGTTTGTTCTTTTTAAAATAAATCCATATTCCCTGCTTAAAAAAATTTTTTTTTTCCCCTGAACAATTGAGAAAGTAATAAAGCAAAAAGGGAGAGTCTTTCAGGGCAAGGTCTTGGCAGGAACCTTCTGAGCCTTCCTGCCCATCCCGACAGAGATGTGGTTCTATGGAGTAGAGACGCTCCAGGTACAGGCCCTGAAGCTGCGCTGCCCCCTTCCAAGCGGGTGACCTTAGTCAAATCTTTTTGTTGCATTGGTCTCGGTTTCCTTACCTGTAAAATGGGAATAATAACCACAGCTTCCTTTTGGGGTCTTGTGAAGCTTAACGTGTTACTGACACTTGGCAAGTGGAGCAGATGTTAGCTGTGTTCCTCCGTCACGGGGTCACACCGCATGTACTTCTCTCTGGGTCCCTCTCTCTGAACCTCCATGGTCCAGTATTGTGGCGAGTTGATTCGTCAAGGCTTAAAAGGTACAGAAGTCTCTCCTGCGGACAATGGACAAGTTTTGGTAACAGATGGCGGCGATGGTAGCACAATATCGTGGATGTAATTAACAGCACCGAACGATATATCTGAATGGGGTTAAAAGGGGAAATGATAGGTTGTCCGTGTCACTAGAATAAAAGTAAACAAACAAACAAAAATACACAAAACTACGGAACAGAAACAGCAAACGCTATGTTAAACCATGAACCATAGCTCACAGTACAACGATAAAAATGCGCTTTCATCCATCGTAATAAATGTTCCATGCCAACGCAAAGGGTTAATAACAGGGTGGTGTGTGGGAGCCCTGTATTTTGTGCACAGTTGCCCTGTAAACCCACACGTTGTCTAATAATGAAAAAAAATTCTGTTCCTCGGCCTCATGGGCCCTGTTGCAGTTTCTCAGTGGCCACGCAGGGCTGGGAGCTGGTGTGGTTGTAGTCTCTGTCCAGCATGGCAGAAAGTTTTGTGGGATGCACGCTGGTAGGGACGATATGTGGGTATTTTGCTGTGTCCATGTGCACCTACTTCCTTTATTGTTTTTCTTTATTGTGGTAAAATTTGCCATTTTAATCATTTTAAAGGATATAATTCAGGGATGTTTAATATAGTCAAAATGTTGTGCAGCTGTCACCCCCTACACTATCTAATTCCTGAACTTTTTCTGGAAACAGGTATCAGTACCCTACTTCCTTTAGATTTGGGGGCTTAAAACCATAGACATTTATTGTCTCGCCATTGGGGCCACACTCCCTCTGGAACCTTCTTCCTGGCTTCTTCAAGCTCCTGGCCATCCCTGGCCTTCTTTGGCTTGAGCTGCAGCATTTCGGTCCCTGCCTGCGTTGTCCATCTTGTGGCCTTCTCCTCGGGGTCTGCCCCTGTCCCCTACTTCGTTTTAACAGCTGGGTCATATTCCGTTACATGGGTCTAGCAGAATTTATTGAACCCAATTACCTTGTATTTTTCTCTCCCGTTTTTCGTGTTTTCCTTCAGTATTTTTAAGAGCTCATAACATAATTGTGTTACCCCTTTGTCCGTTGACGGTCTTACTTTGCCGGAGCTACTATCACAAATACCACAGATGGGTTTTGGCCTAAACCATGGGAATTTATTAGCTCAGGATTTTGAGGCTAGGAGAAGTCCAAAGTCAAGATATCAGCAAGGCAAAGCCCCTCTCCCCAAAGTCTGGCATTCTGGTGCGGGCTGCCGCCAGTCCTTGGGGTTCCTTGGTGTTTTGGTTTGCTAAAGGCACCAGAATGCAATATACCAGAAATGGATCGGCTTTTACAATGGTGGTTAATTAGGTTACAAATTTGCAGTTCTTAAGGCCATAAGAGTGTCCAAACTAAGGCATCAGTAAGAGGATACCTTCTCTGAAGAAAGGCCGATGGCATCTGGAACACCTCTTGTTGGCAGGGAAGACATGTGGCTGGCATCGCTGGTCCTTTGCTCCCAGGTTGCGTTGCTTTCAGAAGCTTCTGATCCTGGTGGCTTTCTCCTCAAGCATCTGTGGGTTCTCACTTAGCATCTCCAGGGCAGACTCTGGGCTTCATCTCTTAGCCTGGCATCTCCAAACGTCTTTCCTTCTGTATCTCCAAGCGGCTGGGTCTGTGTCAGGTCTGAACTCTCTTAAGGACTTCAGTAAACTAATCAAGACCCACCCTGAATGGGCGGGGCCACATCTCCATGGAAACAGCCTAATCAAAAGATCCCACCCACATTAGATCTGCCCCCACAAGAGTGGATGAAAACAACGTAGTCTTTTATGGGGTACATAACAGAGACAAAGCAGCACACTGGCTTCTGTTTGCTTCCCTTCACAGAGCAGGGTCCCCCTTTCTCTTCAGACCCCCTTACTTCCTCCACGAATACAGGTTAAGGCCTGTCATCCTTCAGCCACCCCTTAACTAAAAATATCTTCAAAAGCACCTATTTGTAGCCACAGGACTCAAGGCAAGAGTAAGTACAGGTGTCTGTCGGGGTACTCAGTTCAGTTTATCGCAGCATCTTAAGACGCAGAGGTTTCCCCCATTTTATCACTCATCTTTGGCACTAGGTCCTTTGTGCTTTTTTGGCCAGGCCATTTCTCTTTTATTGCGGTAAAATGTATGTAACCTAAGACTTAACTGTTTAACCATTTTTAAGCAAACAGTTCAGTTGCATTAGGTCCGTTCACAATGTTGTGCAGCCATCACCGCGATTTCTAGAACTTTCTTATTATCCCAAACAGAAACTCTGTACCCAGGAAGCAATCACACCCCATTCCTCTCCCCGGGGCCCCTGGTCACCTCGAAGCCACTTCCAGCCTCTGTGCATTTGCGTATTCCACAGACCCTCATTTAAATGGAACCGTGCACCGTGTGTCTATCTGTGCCTGCCTCTTGCACTCAAAACGATGACTTTGAGGTCCCCACGTGTTGTGGCACGGAGCAGAATGCTGTTCCTTTTTACAGCTGAATAACACTCTGATGTACGGATGGACCACCTTTTGTGTATCTGGTCATCCGTGGCAGACACTTGCGTTGCTTCCACCTTTTGGCAACGGTGCATAAGGCCACTGTGAGCTCTGGGGCATTTGCCTAGGAGCAAACTCGCCAGGCCATTTTCTTGACATGAATTCCCTCATGTTGTCATAGCTTCTCTTTCCATCCTCTTGCCCACGGCCGGCATCCTTGGCCATGTGTCTTGGCAAACTCCTACCTGCTTTTCTTTAGGGCACGTCCTCTGGGTGCCTTCCCTCAAGCCAGGGCTGGGGAGCACCCCACATCCTGACCCAGCGTCCCAAAGGGTGGTGGGGACAAGTGTGGGCTGGGGGGCAGGGGGCAGCTGTCCTGGCTTTGGCCCAGCTGTGTTACTCATCCTTGGGGTGACACTGGGCAGCTCCTTTGCCTGCCTGAGCTTCAGCCCCCTCATCCGTGAGAGATGGTGAGCAGCTGGGCTGTGCAGAGCTGGGGGACCCAGGAAATGCCAGGTTTGTTGCTACACACGGTCCTGTCTGTGGAGGGCCGGGCTGAGACCTGGTATGCAGTAAGAGCTTAATAATTTAAAAGTCACTGTTGTGGCTGGTTTGCCCTCCGCCTGGTAAGGCCGGCGGAGCAGAGGCTCAGAGGGGGTTTGCAGGGTCTCGTCTCAGTCCCTTTCTCCTGCGAGTTCTCGGGGCTCCTGGCGTGACTGTGCCCTCCCTGCCTGGAGACCCTCCCTGGGGCTCCCCAGCTGCCTCCCCGCGTGCCCTTCTCCCCACCCCATCTCCCTGCTTGCAGCCCAGCCCCCCCACTTTGCCAACCTGATGCCACCACCCATCGCGTTGTCCCCCTAGCTCTGCCCTGCCCGCCATCTCTGCTTGCTCCGATTTGGGCGCCTTTGGCTACTTGCTCAACCCCCAAAGTTGGGGGAATATCTCCCCCACCCCCACATCTACCTGTTGCAAACCCTGTCCAAGCCACCTTCAGAATCGCCCCCAAATCTGGCCCTTCTCACCCCTCCCCTGCTCACCCCCCACTCCAGTTGCCTCCATCCTGTTCTCCCGACTCTCACCCTCCCCACTGGTGGCACCTTGACTTGGGGCATCTCTTGCTTGCTCCCCATCCCCCTCACTCATTCCCCTGGACCCCCTGCCCCTGGCCCCCGTCCTCACCCACTCAGCTTGTTCCTCACCCATCCTGCCCCATCAAGCCAGGGACCCTAGCCCGTCTCGTCCAGGGCTGTGTCCCCAGCGTCGGCCCCTGGGTGGGATCCTAGGGGAGCGAGACTGGAGTGGGGAGCTGGTTGGTGGGGGTGGAGGGTGACGGCGCTGTCCTCCCACAGAGCAGCAGGCTGCTGCCAAGGCCCAGCGGGAGTGGGAGCTGGCGGCCAAAGCCTTCTGGGAGCTGGACGACGATGCGGACGGCAGGTAAATGTGCCGGCCCCGGGCCCCCGAAACCAGCCAGAGGCCGCTCCGGGGGTCCCCACCAGCTCCCCCACCTCCTCGCCAGGGTCCCAGGCCTGCCTGAGCGCACCTCTGCTTCCTCACATATAAAACGGGGACAGAACCAAGGCCCAGCGTGGAGACAAGGGCACCCCAGGAGCTCGGCGAGGACCCTCAGGCCGAAGAAGCAATAGCTAGGGAGGGGGCTCGTTTTCCATGACCCCATTTGCTTTGGCAAAAGTGAGATTCGGGCTTGAGTGGCATTGGGGGGTGCCGAGGAGGACACGGGGAACCCTGGGCAGAGGCTGGGCAGGTGAGGGGCAAGGGGGTTATCAGAGGGTCTGGGGGTGGCTATGTGGAGCCCAGTGGGCCAGGTGGGTGCTGGGTGGGGGAGCAGGATGCCGTGGGTGGTGGGGGGCCATGCCCAGGTTCTTTTTTTCCTTTGAGCCCCTTCCCAGGTTGTGGAATAACGGGTGGGAGGCGGGGGCCTCGGTGTCTGGGTCCGAGTCTTCTCTGGGACCCCAACCCCAGCCCTCACCTTCACCCCACTTCCTGCCCTTTCTCCGCCTCCAGGTCCTGAAGTGGGTCCTGGGGAGGGCCCCCGGCAGGAGGGACCGACAGACAGCCCAGGTGGTGGCCACGTCCCTGCCAGGAGCCCTCACCTGCCCGTCTGCCTCCCCGTGTCCCTGCAGGGTCTCGGTGGCTGAGCTGCAGACCCACCCAGAGCTGGACACAGACGGGGATGGGGTGCTGTCGGAAGAGGAGGCCCAGGTACCCCAGGCTATCCCCAGGAGAAGCCCCCCATGGCCCTGGGCAGCCCCTGGCCAAGGGCCACTTCCCCCAGCCAGGGGGACCAGGTGGGGTCCCTGGTCAGGAGGGAGCCAGGTTTCCCATGCCTGCCCCCCGCCACGCACCGTCTTCCTCTCCCCACCAGGCAGCTCGCCGGCCTGGTGCCCTGCTCCTCCGTCGTGAGTCATGGTCTTTCTGTCCTGTCCTTCCCTGTCCCCTTTGGCCTCTCCTTGCCCTCTGGGCATGGAGCACCCCCTCGGGCTCACGCGGAGCCCCCCATCCTGACACCCCCCTCCCCTCCACGTGCACACAGGCTCTGCTCGGAGGGGACACACACACTGACGCCACCGCCTTCCACGAGCGCGTCTGGGCCGCCATCAGGGACAAGTTCCGGTCTGAGGTTGGTGGGGGTACCCCGGGCGAGGTGGGGGTCCTGGCCCCGCTCCCCCTGGCTCCAAGCCACACTGGCCAGCCGGGACCCCAAGCCCCCCTCTGCAGACAGCCCCCAGCCCAAGCTGACTGGCTGGCTGGCTGTCTCTCCCCTCCACCCCTGCTGGGCCCCTTGGAAGGGGCCGCGACCCTGAGGCCAACCCCACCTGCTGCCAGGTGCTGCCCCCCGAAACGCCAGAGCCCCTGCAGACACAGGAGGAGCAGCCGCCCGCACCGCCCCCCAGGGAAGAGGAGGACAAAGAGGAGGAGGAAGAGGCCGAGGCGGGAGAAGAGGAGGAGGAGGACGATGACGAAGAAGCTGAGGTTCTGGGGAGCAGCCCAGTGTGTGTGTGGGGAGGGGGGCAGCACAGGCTGGCCCAGGGGGTGACACACTGACCCCGCCCTCCCCCCAGGAGGCCCCGTCCCCACTCGTGCCCCCCCAGCCGGCCAGCCCCCCCGAGGAGGACTCGATGCCACCCTACGACGAGCAGACGCAGGCCCTGATCGACGGTGAGGGCCCCGTCTGGGTGGGGAAGGGGCCCGGGTGGGCCTGGTGCTGCCCACCCTGGCCGGGGACGTCACCTCTCTTCAGGTCCAGGGAAACCATGACCCCTGCCCATGGGGGCTTGGGGGACCCTGTGAGGGGGTGTCTGGGGCCCTGGGCAGGCCAGTCCCACCCCCGCCCTGGCCGCAGCTTGTTTGTGCCACCCCAGGCGGGTGCACTCGGGCCGGCTTCCGGGAACGGCCGGGGCTGGTGGGGGTGGGCACCTCTGACTCCGGCCCCCCTCCCCGCCGCTCCCCCCAGCCGCCCAGGCTGCCCGAGCCGGCTTCGAAGAGGCTGAGCGCTCTTTGAAGGACATGGAGGAGTCCGTCAGGTACGGGGCGGTGACGGGGGTTGTCACGGCCACAGGAGGGTCCCCGGGGAGGTTGGGGCGCAGCTGCCGGCAGGGCCCGGGCTGCCCTGTGCTCACCGGCCGCGGCTTCCCCTCCAGGGACCTGGAGCAGGAGATCTCGTTTGACTTTGGCCCCAGCGGGGAGTTCGCCTACCTGTACAGCCAGTGCTACGAGCTCACCACAAACGAGTGCGTGGGGGGCTGCGGCGGACGCCCCCAGGGTGGGGTGCAGGCCTGGGGGGGGGGCTGTAGGGGGAGCTTTGGATGGGGGGGCCAGGGGGCTTTCCTGTCACCTTCAGCCCCCAGGCTTCCCACTGGGGGTGAGGAAGTGGGGGTCCCCGAGCCCCCCACCCACGCGCCCTCCCCCGTGGCAGGTACACGTACCGCCTCTGCCCCTTCAAGCTCGTCTCACAGAAACCCAGACTCGGCGGTGCCACCACCAGCCTCGGGTGAGTGCGGCCTTCTCCTGGGCCCCTTCCACCACCCAGGCCCCCCGAGCCCCCCTCACAGCCCCACTCTTGTCCCCCCACAGCACCTGGGGCTCCTGGGCCGGCCCCAACCACGACAAGTTCAGTGCCATGAAGTACGAGCAGGGCACGGGCTGCTGGCAGGGCCCCAACCGCTCCACCACCGTGAGTACCGCCGGGTGGGGGCCGGGGGTGCGGGGGCGCCGGGACCCCCCCGAGCCCACCTGAGCGCCCCCTGCCTGCCCGCAGGTGCGACTGCTATGTGGCAAGGAGACGGTGGTGACCAGCACGACGGAGCCCAGCCGCTGCGAGTACCTCATGGAGCTGATGACGCCGGCCGCCTGCCCCGAGCCCCCGCCCGAGCCCCCCGCTGAGGACCACGACGAGCTATAGGCGCGGGGGGGACACGGGGGTGGCGTCTCCCTGCCTTGGCACCCCGAGGCACGAAACCTTGCCCCCTGTGGTGCACCCTGTCCACGCACGAACCAAGGCCGGCCCTTCTGGATCCCCCTTCTCCCCCCTCCTCCCTGGGGGGTACGAGAAGCTGGGGGGGGTCTCCACGCTCTGCTCTCGGGGGCCAGGCGGGGCCAAGGCAGCTTCGGGGACCCGGAGTCTTCCAAAGGTGGAGTGAAGGCGCTTGGCCTGCCCGAGCCCCCCAATCCCTGGTGGTTGCCCTCTGACCTGCCCCTCTGCCTGGGGATCTGCCTCCCCTCGTGGCAGAGCAAGTGACGTGACCTGTGACCTGGAAACAATAAACGTGGATTTCCCCCCCCATCCAGCCTGTCTGGGCCTTTGCTCGCGTGGGAATTGGGGGGGGGGGCAGAGGGGGGGCAGCAGGGACGCAGCCATCTGCAGATATACTGCCTGGGGACCCCCCACCAGCAGGCTGGCACCCCATTAGGGACCTCACCAGAGGTCGTGCCCCTCCCCCGGCTGGGTTTCCGCCTGATGGGACCCCCACCCCACCGTCTTCCACGCCGGGCACACACACCCGAGGCCGGTTAAGATTCTGAACTTTTATTTTCTGGCATGAAAAGTACAAATAATTAAACAATTCCATGTAAAAGTCTGTTACCGCGGCCAGGCCTGTAATCCCGGTAATAAATAGTCTAAACGCAACACAAAGTCTTCCTGGTGTTGGGTTTTGGTTGTTTTTTGTTGTTGTTGGTTTTTTGTGTTTGTTTGTTCGTCTTTTTAGTTTGTTTTCAATCACCAATCACCTCCAACATGGGCTCGTGTGATTCGAAACCTTCCGAATATATAACAGGAGGAAGGTGGGGGCTGCAGGGACTGAGCCCCCTCCCCACTGGCCCTGCCCTCGACCCCCAGGCCCCCTCCTCTCCCCCCCAGGAGCCCGGGCCTGGCTTGCAGGGGTGGGGGGCCGGCCTCCAAGGACAGGGGCCTGGCTGGGCTGGGTTTGGGATTTTAGAAAACGATGTCCCCTCCCAGTTTGGGAGGTGGCAGGGGCCGAGGCCTCAGTGGGTGGCGGGGTGGGGGGCATGGGGAGGTGCCCCCCTCTCCAGAGCCTCGCCCCCCCCAGGGCGGGGGGAGAAAACCAGCCCTTATTGCTCACAGATGCCTCCGACATGTCGGCCACGTGTGCACGTGTCCCCACATGTGGAGGGCAGAGGGGGGGGAAGCCCCGAGAAAGAGGGGGGAGAGGGGTGGGGCCCCTGGGGGGTGGGGGTGGGGACGGGGCAGGCAGGAGGACTTAAAACCACAAGAATAAATAGGTTTGTGTATCAAGAACAAGCTAAGGTCTTCACCAGCTAAATAGGACTGAAAAAATCAAGAGGAGCAAAAATCATATGTCATCAAAAACCCCGGGTGATGGCTGGCAGCGGGGACCGTGCCCACCGAGCCCGAGCCCTGGGGACCGCTTCGGCTACCGTTACTGAGTTATTAATAATTATTATTACTTTAATGATTTCACTTCCCCTTTTATAAATAAATTAGGCATAACCACGTCTCAGCAAAACGTAAAGAAACAAAGAAAGAACGTTTGTCGTTCCTTTAACTTGCAAACAGGATGAAGTAACAGAAATATACACAAATGTCCGTACAGGCCAACAAGAATAATAAATAGTTAACATAGCAATAAGTTAAAACTACAAGAAGCTAAATTCGGCAAAAAAGTACAAGAAAGTTAACTGGTGCCAGTTTGTCTTTTTTTGTTGGCTTTTTTTTTTTCCTTTTTTTGTTTGTTTTTTTGT
The DNA here is from genome assembly GCA_004027775.1 of Bradypus variegatus. NCBI lineage: Eukaryota > Metazoa > Chordata > Mammalia > Pilosa > Bradypodidae > Bradypus > Bradypus variegatus. The sequence goes on along the minus strand of PVKY010001577.1, from coordinate 26 downwards.
TTGTAATCTCTTCGATGTTTTTTTTT
>PVKY010001576.1:0-30876 GCA_004027775.1 Bradypus variegatus | reverse complement strand
CATAGATAACCCTTCTTAGGTTTTAATGTGTTGGAATAGCTAGAAGTAAATATCGGAAACTACCAAACTCCAACCCAGTAGCCTTGACTTGAAGACAATGGTATAATAATGTAGATTACAAGGAGTGATAGTGTGATTGTGAAAACCTTGTGGTTCACACCCCCTTTAGCTAGTGTATGGATGGATGAGTGGAAAGACGGGGATAAAAACTAAATGACAAATGGGATGGGACGGGGGGATGGTTTGGGTGTTCTTTTTTCATTTTTATTTTTTATTCTTGATCTGATTCTTTCTGATGTAGGGAAAATGTTCAGAAGTAGATTGTGGTGATGAACGCATAACTAGATGATCATACTGTGAACGGTTGACTGTATACCATGGATGATTGTATGTTATGTAAATGTGTTTGAATAAAACTGAATTAAAAAAAAGAAGAAAAAAGAGCTGCACAGACCCAGACACGTGCTGAAGCCAAAAGAGACATTTTGAGGATGGTCATTGAAAGTAGACTTTTGCTACTCCAGAGTTTGCCTGGGAGAAACTAAGAGAATACCCCTAGATGCCTAGAGAGAAACATCCTGGGAGAAAAGCATAAACTGGGGAGCAAAGGAAGAAAACGTCAGCTATGTGCCTTCCCAGACAAGAGGTGTTCTAGATGCCATTGGCCAAATCCTATTGTTGATGCCTTAGCTTGGACACTTTTTGGCCTTAAGGCTGTAATTTTGTAACCAAAGAAACCTCCTTTATAAAAGCCAATCCATTTCTGGTATTTTGCATAAAGGCAGCATTAGCAAACCAGAACACAGAGGTACGTAAATCAGCTGAAGACCCACTAGCCCCATCTCTTAAATTCACAGATGAGGCACTAGGGCCCAGCAAGAGGGAGGTTCTTGTGAAAGATCACACAACATCCTATAAGGAGCCCCGCTGGACAGCGAGCACAGAGTTGGGGAAGAAATCCAAGTTGCTAATAGGCAAAGCTTGATGGACAAGGAATACTGGGACGGGCCTGTTTGTGTTTGGGATCTGTGTAGCACTGGGAACTGTTGCCATGGGGAAGAGAGCACACAGGTTAAGCACTAAAGAGGGTGCTGGGAATCAGGGTGGAGTTGAGCCCTGGATGTTACCAGTAGTCTGTCTGGTGCTCAGCGGAAGAGGACAAAAATGTACAGAGCAGCTCCTACCTCCAGTGAGAAACTGGTCGAAGGCAGGCTCTAGCAACTTGCATTTCTCTGGTCCTCTCCCGTTCACTTTGCAGTAAGTCTAATGTTTCCATCTTGTAGGGGATCCTGATCACCAGCAGTTGTGGGGAAACTGTCCAGCATTTTAAATCTGATCCCGGGTCAGGCTAGCCCCAGGTCAGGCAGGGAAGTTTCTGAGTCTCCAGGGGAGGGAAGAGGTCCCAGGTTTGGGTCACTGTAGTTTTCAAGCTGTCTTCTACACCCTTGGGAAATGCCCAGAAAAATACCCCCACTGCTGTCTCACCCATGCAGCCACTTTTGTCTCAACAAGTTCTATAGAAGAGGTGGGCCTTTTGATTTTTCAGTGTCTGGAGAAGTGAAAGCAGTTAGGGAAAATCCCTCTAACAACTCTAAGCTCAACTGATGGAAGTTCAGCTTTGCAAGTTCAAAGATCAGCTGCAAAAGTGGAAAAGCTGAATGGTTTTAACAATTAAAAGTCAAAGGAGGCAATCTTTTTAAGGGTTTAAATATGCCCGAAGTCTGGAAAACACAGCATCTTGCAGAACAAAACTTTTAACACAAAGGCAGCTGTTTTGAGGTGTTAGTGGGGAAAACTGAGATCTTTCGTTTACTCTTATCAAGGACCCCACCGTTCCACATCCAGGATAGCTACTCACTAAGGGAAAGTTTTGCCGTCATCACCATCTGCTGGAGATACCTGTTTTAGCTCATTGTGGGGTCTGTATGGGCACCTGAAAGTTTCAATGATGAACCAAGAAAATACCCATCCCAGCAGCTGGAAGTTTATTTAAAGAAATGTGTATTAGATATGCTAACTCTCTCAGGTGTGAAAACAAGAATGTTCTTATTCTTGGCAGATGTGTGAAGTATTTAGAAGTGGAGATATGACATCTCGCCCCTAAATGTTTCCACCAAAAAAAAAAAAAGTAAAACAAATGCAGCAAAATATTAACAATTGGTGAATCTAGATAAACACAGTATCTGAAAATGTATTTTTTTTTTTAGAATTGAGTATTTTAAACTAAAAAGTGGGCAGTTAACCTTTCTCAGAACTTGAAATTTGCAATCTGGATCAAAGGGTATAAAATATTTGGCCATCAATATGCTAGGATCCCATTTTGGGTTCAAACCCCTCCAAAATCAAGATTCCATCACTTATCAACTCATTTCTCAAAGCTATTATTTATTTTGTACAAGGTTCCACTGTCCATCAAACAGTCTTCTATTCTTGCTTACATAGTAAACAAGTGTACACCAGCCCTTTGGCTCAGGTTCACAGGTCTCCCCTGGAGGAGGTGTCAGGCCAGTTAAACTTGGGATCTCTTTCTCTGATGCTCCCCTCACCCCACTCCGGGAGCACTGGGATGCTCCCAGCTCCAAGCCGCACCAGCCAGGCCCAGTGGGTGGGTGTGCAGAGATGCATGAGGCTCTGTGCCTTGGTGCTGAACAGCTTTACTCTCTGGGACAGCAGCGTTTTGTCCAACTTCTTAGGGCAAAATGAAGCCCATGGGAAAGAAGCATATGACTGAGGCAAGACATCCCCAAACACTCCCAGGCTGGGCCTGAAGATGGATGCTGAGAGGAGCTGCAGGGCAGCAGGGCGTCCCTGAGAAACTCGGTCCAAAGGGCCCAAGTCTAGGAGGCTCTGAGAAGGCAGGGGTGGGGTGAGGTGGTAGGAAGGTTAAGAGAGAATAAATTAAAGGTGAGCGAGGCTCTAGGGATAGGGGCTTGTGCTATCCTTCAAACAGCTGGAGAGTAGACCAGGGGTGGGTGGGAGGAAGTGGGCAGGAAGGACTTGATACACTATCATAAGAAATCTCCTTTCACCTACTTTCCTCTTCACCTCACGGCAATGTAACCCAAGCTGGGGGGCTAAGGGGATGACCCCATTTCCCCCAGTGGGTTTGCACATGGCACTGGGGAAAAAGGAAGCAGCTGAGGGATATCGCAGGGAGGGGCAGTTACCCCCTGGTCCCCAAACACTATAAGGCACAATTCTAGGAGGCAACTAGTTCCATCCAAAACGTTAAAAAAAAAATCTTGTTGGATCCCAGGTCTACTGTGGCTGTGTGTGGGGCCTGACCAATGCCCACCCAGCACCAGTGGGGGCTGGCATTAGAAGAGTGGTACTTGAAGAATCAAAAAAAAGACCAGCACAACGTCCCAGCTGTGAAGAGGTGTGAAGGAGGGCACCTCCAGTCTGAACGCTTTATAGTTACGGTAGAATTAAAAAAAAAAAAAAAAGTGGGCTTTTAAAAACCAAAAACAGCTTGTTTCAGAGAAGTCCCCCGGTCCGTCCCCCTGGAGTTAGCAGCGTTAAGAGGGCTCTTGGCTCATGTGTGTTTTTCTTGCTTCCCACCAGCCAGCCGGGTCCACGCGCAGGTGCGACGCCAGCTCTCGGCAGGGCCCACGCTCCGGGCCGCCGTTCCCCCGTCGGGCTCCAGAGGGCGCTGTCTTCCCAGAAGGCGGGCACGTGCGCGAGGCTCTTCTCCCCGCTGCCGTTGTTGTTTCTTAAGCACGGGAAAAAACCACAAGCTTAAAGAATGAGAACAAGAGAAGCCGAGGAACGCCGTGCTGACTCCGGTCTCCGTGTCCTGTCCATCATCCCCTCGGGGCCCCGGCTCCGGAGCACCTGGCTCCGCGCGCCAGACCCTGACCAGGCTGCATCAACTCCTCCTCGGCAGCTTTATTTTAGTTTATTTCTCATTTGTCAGGTTTTTTTTGCCTTTTTTTTTTTTGGTCTTTTTAAAAAACTTAGGGCGTGGGGCCACCAAGGGGAAGGGAGAAAGGGCTGTAGCTCCTCGCTGCTACATACGGGAGGGTGGGCTGGCCAACTCGTAGAAGAGCAAGTAGGCATCGCTGGTGCGCACTTGGCTGGAGGACATGGGTGAGACGCTGTGGAGAGAGGGGGAGAGGTCAGAGCCGGACCAGGGAGGCCCCGGGGACCCAGGGCGTGTGCTGAGGAAGCTCGCGCGATCCTGCCTTCAGCCTCTCCACCCAACACCCAAGCCAACCTATTCCGTTGCCTCTTAGAGATTCGCCAAATGGGCAGCAGACTTGGTCAGACCTGTGACCCAGCCTTTTGGCTGTGACCTTTCCTGTCTAGTCAAGGTGAGGTACAGGTGTCGGGCAGCTGGGTGCCCTGTCCAAGACCTCGCACTCACCTGGAGTCATTGAAAGTGTGCCATTCGCCTGTCACCGGGCTCCGGCAGTAGGCTGTGTAGTGGCCGCCCATGGTGGTTCCGGAGTGATTGGACACAGCATACAGGTTGTAAACAGCATGGTCTGAGGAAGAGATGCGAGGTTTCAAGCACCCAAGGCATCCTCGCCCCTCTGTTCCCTGCCCCCCACCCTCCTGTTCCCAATCTTCTCAGAATCCTTTAGAGTCGCCTCCACCTCTTCACCCCCCATGTCTTGGACACATGCGCTCTGCTTCTTCCATCCCTGCAGCAAGATACTCACTGGTGTTTTCTGAGGCAAATTCTCTCAAGTCCAGGTCTCTTAGTGGGAAATTCACAAATGTTGTGAGCTTGCTGGTTCGTATCCTGGATTCTGAGAACCGCTTCAGATCTGGTAGTTATGCAAGTCAAGGACAGACAGAATAGAAGAGTCCAAGTAAAGGAGATGAGAGTCCTCCATCCAACAGTGCTTCTAAGGAAGCAGAAAACCACCGCCAACAGGAGAGCCGGTCACATTTCATTTTCCCCCCTCTGCTCACTTTCACCTTTTGGCCCCTTGTCATCAGTCATCCTCTAAAGTCAAGGTCCCTTTCTCTAATGCAAGTTCCAGCTAGACATTCCAAATAACCACAGTAAGCCATGCCCTTACCAAAAGTACCACCCAAATACCTAGGTCTGAACCTGAGATTCTTTAAAAGATGCACTCACTAAGTTTTATCTTTCAGAAACTTAAATCCACCCGAGTGTTCTTATACCTGACAAGTCCTAAATACCAGAGGCAATAGCCTCTTTTAAGATCAACTATCAGATGTGGCCCCCTTCCCCATACTGTGAATACTCTTTCAATATGAAGAAGTTAGGGTGCTCACTGCCTAGACACCCCTGAAGATGGAGAAAGAGATTAAGTGAGAGGGAGGGGTAGCAACAAACATGGCAAGATGGAACAAAAGTCTATGAATATTGAAATTTTCTATAATTATATATTTATTTTTTGGGTGCTGTAATATTGGAATGGCTGGAAGGAGGTAAATGACATGGTGGAACTGTAGCCTATAGCATCCTTTGAGATTTGCTCTATAGCTGCTTGTTGAATTGTTCCTTGAAGGTCTTCACCTTTCTCGTATATACCTCATATTGCACAATAAGGAAGAAACTGTAACCCACAACAGTTTTTGAAATTACCTATATGACTGCTTGTTGAGCTGTACATTGAGAGATGACATCTTTCTGTATGTGTTATATTTTACAATGGAAATGGCTGAAGTTGTGGAATTGTAATCCATGACATTCTTTGAGATTTGCTCTCTAACTACTTGTGAAATAGTACTTTGAAGTTATAACTGTTACGTATATAGGTTAAAGTTCAGTATAAAAAAAAAACTGCAGACAATTTAAAAAAATAAATAAAGTCAAGGTCCCTGCCCTGCCGGATCTTAAGGATACGGAGCACCAAGATCTTTGGGAACCTCTGGATGGAGAACTTCTTTATACATTGTTTTCTGGCTCGGCAGCGACAGCACGTCTGAAAGACAAGACAAACAGAGCTAGAAAGGGCCTGTGGGAGAAGTCGACCAGGCCCAAATCCAGAATCCCCCCCCAGAGGCCCCCTTTCTATATGCAGGAGCCACTCACTGGCTTCTCATCTCCATCGAGCACATCCTCTTTGGTGAAGAGCCTCATGCAGTCTATTAATGTCACCTCAGGGTAACCTCGCTGGAGGAGAAAAAAGTAAAGGTCAGAGGTCAGTGACAGGAAAGGGTAAGAGAGGACGTTTCAAAGGCGGGGTCACAGGAATGAATACCTTAGCAATGGGCAGGGAGAGGTCCCAGAAGGGATCAAAGACTGTAGAGCAGTAACCACAATCGGTACAGGTCAGAGAGCTCTTCAGCTGCCCAACGAAGAGATCTGGGGAAGAGGACAGGAGAAGCTGAACCATGGGGAAGGGCCCACAGTCTTCCACACAGTGTCCCTCAGGCTGTTGGACACTGCGCAGAAACAGGGTCCCTGGCAGTGTTCTTAGGCCTTTCAAGCAGGTAACAACGAATAAGGCCTTCTTGACAGCACCTAGCCATGTGCTTACCCCCGATCCGACTGTCTTCTCGTTCTAGATATTTCCTCCACATCTGCCGCCCTTTCTCATCATCGCTGGGAACCAGAGAGAGGAAGACAACTGGGTCAGAGCTTAAACCATGCTAAGTTTAAGGGTCTCTCAATCTACATCCTTAACATTTGAAAGGAGATTTTATTCATGACCCCTAAAGAGGTAGGTAAACAAACACAGCTTCATAAAAGTTTTGCAGTCCCCACCAGTCCTCTTACTTACGGAAGATGATCGAGGTTCTCGGGGGTGGGCTTAGGCCTCACTGTGACTCGGTTCACCCCGTTATGGAGCCCGTCAAGGAGAAAGCGAAGGAACTCCTGAGCATCCTGCTGACTGAACCCAAAGAAATCAAGAGTGAGCAGTGCCTCCCATGCCAAGAACCTGCCGTTGCTGCTGCCCACCCTGGGGAGGACACGTCTGCATAGCCCTTACTTATAGCCAACGAAGCGTGGTGCATATCTCTGGATCTGGGTCTTGAACTCAGATGGGCTCACCACATCATTGGGGGAGGAAGTCCAAATGGTCTGGATTAGTTTTGCAAACTCTGTTGGTAGGAGAGGGGAAAGAGGGAAGGTTCTCAAACTAGAATCCCAGCAAAAAGCAGCCAAAGAAAAACAGGAGAGGTACCTATGAAACACCACTACTAGTGCAGCAAGGGTGGAGGGCAGACTGGGTGGATGGGAGTGGGGAGCAGGAGTACGTGCGTGGCCAGGCTGCTCACCTTCCATGAGGGCTGTGTGTGCATTGCTGCTGTGGCTGAGGTCCCGCATATAGAGCCGCTGCAGGCAGTAATCTCTCAGCTCCCGAGTGTTGCTCAGGCACTGCAGAATTGAGTTCATGAAGCACTGCAAGAGATGGTCCAGACAATCAGTGGTGAGACAAGACCCCTGTCTGATACTTCTGTTCCCTTAGTACCAAAGGCTCTCTGGTTCATCCACCCCAGAAATGAATTTTCCCACAGCCTCGAGTTCCTCTTTTTGTAAGTGAAATGTGTGAAGTGTGAAGTGAGGCCAATTCCCACTACTGGCACAGGTGACATAATTGTTTACTATAGAGGTGTGCAGAAGGGTGTGGTTGAGTTGGACAAAAGTGGGTGGGTATGATGGATGTCCCTGAGGAGAAGGATCCAGGAAAGTAGCTGAGCTGACAGGCAAAAGGGCAACTCCTCCTGGGGGTGGGAGTGAGGCAGAGGCCAGCCTTTCTGTGAAGCAGCAGCCAGGAAGGACAGGTGCCTGCTGGCCTAGAGGCCAGGGAGTCAGCTGGAACCAGGAGGGCATGCTGGGTAGATGGTCCCAGTCAGGACTGTAGGAGGTGGACTGTAAGTGGGCTGGGGAGAACTCACTGTGTTCCCAAGGTTTCGAAGACCAGCCAGACCCTGGGCACTCTTAGAATTCTGTAAGCAAAGAACACACAGCATTTAAGGCTGAACACAAAGAGGCCTGGCCCATGCGAGGTGCTCTCCTGCCACCTTCTGTCCCTTGGGGCCATGAGCATCAGGCTACACATATTATTCTATCTTCAGCCTTGGAGGAAAAGAGGACTGATGAATGCCTGTCATTTCCAACACACAACAAACATATTCTTCTGGGTTTTGCTTTCTTTTATTGGCTATTCATTCCCCCCATCTTTACATTACCCTTCATTCTCTGCCGCAAAGGAGATTGGAGATTAGAACTAGAAACAAGGAATTCCTGTATTTGGGTATATATTTGTCTCCTGGCTACAGGAAATTTCAAGTCCCAAATCCAGGTTGTTATATCAAATGATCAGTATTTGTACCCCGAGATGTCCAATATAAAAAGGAGCTGTCAAAATAGGCACTTCAAGAAGGTCTTGAAAAGTTAAAATGACAGCACACCACAAATGAGTTCAGATCCTCAGCCTGCAAAAACTCAGGACTGTGAAACTGCCAGAGACAGGTGGAATTCCTTCTATCTGAGCTCAGCTCCTAAGGGCTGATTCAAGGCTGGGAGAATCCTCCCCATCTGGCTCAAGTTTCAACATCCCAAGTGGCCACTGGCTGAGAATCCTTGTGATGGCGGAGCTAAGCACCTAAAGGTGCCACCCTTGCTCTTGTCCCTTCTCCAGAGGCTGGTGAGGGGGTTGGGGAGAGAACAGGTGCAAGGCCCAGGACTCTGGGTGCTCTTTGTCAAAGTCTCTTGACTAATCCAGGGCATACCTCAAAGCAGTCTAAAAATCTAAGGACTCAAAGGATTAAAGAAGCAGCCTGCAGATGAGTCTGCCACCCCCTCTCACAGGGAGGGGACCCGGGAGCAGGCAACTCTGGAGCAACACTGGCTGGGGCATGCGTGGGGCCGGCTCAACCCTGATCAGAACAGGAGCCTGAAATAACTCAGCTAAAATTATTCATGGCGTGTGCTGACAGCAGCTCAAAGCCCCTGAGATTGTCAGCTCAAGGAGGGTGGGAGAAGCAGGCCGGCTGGGGTGGGGGTGGGGAGGCTTTTCTTGAGAATGCCTTGCTGACCCCACAAGGGAAGGGATCCCTTTCCTTGCCGGTTATGAGGTCTAACACTAACAGGTGGGGAAGAATAACATACCCAGAAAGGAGCCCTGGTTTAAAACTGCAGCTAAAGAGAAAACAAATTAGTAGTGGCTGGGGTATAATCACCCTTGAAGACCTCTGTCAGGGCTAGTAATCTATGGCCTCAAGCACAAAATTTGAGTCTTAACTTTCTGAAAAGCTAAACCCTGATGTTCCAGTAAGTGGGCCACAAAAGAGAATCCCTGGGACAGAGCTTATCAGCATTTTCAGGCAGAGCTGGTGATGGAGCCCCCACAGGGCCCCACAAAACAGATGTCCCTGGACTCCCATTTGGAACTAAACCTCGAAGCCATCCATGTCCTAAGACCTATTTCTGGCAGTGCTTTATTAGTTCTTACCCCCCCCCCCGGGCCTCACACAACATCTGTCTAAATAGGCTGTGGGAGGAAAGCGTTCTTCCCCTGGTAACACGTCAATGCCCATCAGAGTGGGCTCTGGCTGAGACAATCAGCCCTGAGTGGGGACTTGGGAAACTGGAGTCATCTTTCTACTGAGGCGCTCCCTGATGCGTTAAAAAGGCACTGATGCCCTAGAGTGATGGTCCAGAAGAACATTTCATCACCCATGGTTATTAGTCTTGAGGATCTAACCCTTCTATCGGCCTGAGGGTGGGGAGATGAGGAGGGGAGGATCCTTTAAGGCTCACTTTACTTAGGTTTGTTTGTTTAGGGTGGGTGGGGTGTGCCTTTTTCTTACTATTTTCCTGAGCTCAAACCCACTTACCAATTTCTAAGCGCTCTTGTAGAAAGCTGCTGGGTAGTGGGAGTTGGGGAGCAGGAGGGTGCGGGGTGGTGGAAGGAGAGGGCTGCTCTGTGCCCAGCCAAATACTCTTCTGCCATGAATAGGAAATCAGGAGCTCCAGGGAAAGTCAGCACTTTCCATTCCAGAGGAACAAAATGTCCCAGGAGTGGCCTTTTTTTTTTTAATGGGAAAAACAATCCTACTTCGGGGCTCAAAGGGAGAGGCTGGCTGTGACATTGGGTGAGAGACCCTGCACAGGCAGCCTCTTGCTGGGAGAGAAGGAAATGGCTCCAGCTATGTTAGAGCTCATGTGGAGAGAGTTCAGAAAGTTGTGACCAGGAATGTCTTTAAAACTTACCATCAGCAAACCTAGTTTTAATATCAGGAGCAAGCAATCACGACTGTTCTCTGACAGTAAACGGACAGCACTCGCCTTTGAGCGAAGGAAGAGCGCTCTCTGGGTTACTGCCAGCAGCAGCCGGGGACCTGGTCATAGGAAAGGCTGACGGAGGTTTGTGTCTTCACGCACAAGACTCCAGGAAAAGGCTTTCCTGCTTACTTCACCTGTGCCATGAGGGTCAGCCATGAGTCTTGGCTGCGGCCCATGAGTCCCGGCGTGGCCCTGGCACAGGGCAGTGCATGCACTGCCAACAGGGGAGCTGCTGCCTGTTACATAAGACCTGTCAAGCTCTGGCCTCTTCTCCCTTCCCCAAGGGGGCAGTGCCCAGTCTTGCTCCCCAGCATTACTTGGGGTGACCACTTCATTAGCAGAACTGGAGGTGGGGGGAAAGGACAAGGGAAGTTGCTCTCTTTCACCTGGCTGCAACTCCTTTGCCCTTCACAGGGTCAAAGGACCCCTGTGACCATCCCCTAGGAAGCCCTGGGGAACACTGACGTGGGGAGGCGGCCCCTTTCTGGCCACTCTTCTGGCTGTGCTTTGGCGCTGGGGAGTCACAGCTGCAGGGCCCGGCGAGCTGCCCGTCCCCTCACACCCCAGACCTGGTCAAGGTTACACTTCCCTGCACCTGTCCTGATAGGTGCTAGGAATGAAGAGCCTCAAAGGCACCTGGGTCGCGGGAGAGGGAGGCAAGGAGGGAGGGGAGGAAGTGCCCCGGGGACTCAAGGGCTGGGACCTCAAGATGGGGAGGGGGCCGCGAGTAAGCGTGGGATCACCTGGGGAGGGGGCATTCCTTGCCGGGAGACCCTGGGAAAAGAGGGGTGGGGGCTGGGAAAAATCCGTCCCCGGGCCGAGGGGCGCGCGGCGGGCGGCGGCGGGGGCCGTCCCGGGAAGGAGACAGGTCCCCAGGCCCTCGGAGAGGGGGTCCCGGAAAAGGGCCCGGCGTACCTTGGCTTTGTTGAGCAGGAGCCCCACGAAGGTGGAAAGTAGCAGGGACGGGGAGAGTGGGGAGCGCGGCCGCAGCTCCTTGGCGAGGGCGGGAAAGGGGGCGGCGGGGGGTTCCTCGGGCAGGGTCACGGTGTACGAGGTGCGCATGCTGGCGGCGGGCGGCGGGCTCGGCCCCACACCTAACGTCGGCTAAGGGGGCGCGGGGGGTACCCGCGCGGGTCCGCTCTGCCGGGACGCTGAGGTCGGCGAGGCCGCCACAGGACCCAGTCCGCGGCGCCCGGCTGTAACCGCTTCGCCGGGGCCCGAGCGTGCGCTCCTCCCGGGAACGCGAGACCCACTCGCCTCAACCTCCCCGCCGCGCGCCGCCAACCGCCCAGGCACCGGCTCCGGCTCTGGCTCTCGCGCATCGGCCGACTGACGGCCCCGCGAGCGCCTCGGGCACCGCGACGTCAGCGCCGGGGGCGGAGCCAGGGCTCCAGCCCCGCCCCCGGGCGCCCGCACGCGGACGAGAGCAAGACTACGCCCCCGCCCCCAGCCTGGCGACTCCCAGGCCCGGCCAGCCCAACGCGAAGAGCTGCAGGCCTCCGGGGAGCGGGACTGGTGCGCCGAACCCCGGACTGACCTCGGGGTTGGGAGTCAGGAGAAATCATCCTTGGGTGCCGCAGAGTGCGCATCCCCAAGACCGGTGTCAGTAGGACAGAGTGCAATTCCTAACTTTGGTGGTGGTGGTGGTGGTGGTGGTGGTAGGGGAGCTGCAGACCATTTGAGAACCCGACGAAAGCTCTGTACCCTTCAAGGAAAAATGCACGCACGCACAAACTTTTGTATAGCATGGGAAGGGGGTGCTCAGACCCTCTTGAAGCCCAAAGTCCACACAGTCAGTGGGCAACGAGGGGCCCAGGTGAAGAAGGATCCATTTACAGGGATTCGGAACTGAAGCTCCCCACAGCCGCCCCCCCCGGCTTGTTTGGCCTCATTACTTCAGCCCCCCTTTATTTAGAGACTGTGCTCCTATTTTATAAGGTACAGTAGGTCACCCATCTTTTTGGGTCCAGGAAAGAACATTTCTGGCCTTTTCTAACCAATTACCCGACTCCTTCTCTCACAGAATCACAAATTTTGACTTGTTTTTGGGAGGTGGGGAGAAAGTTAATAGAATAGCGGGGAAATAGGTGCTCAGCGGGTGGGAGCTGGGGGTGAGGTGAACGTACATTCTGACCCTAAAGGCAGCTGTGTCTGGAGGCCAGGGGTCTTTGACTTTGATTTCTGATGCTACACCTTTCTCTCCTATCGGAGCTGCACAAAAATCTGCCTAGAGAAAGTATCTTGTTTGGAGCTTGCTGGCTATTTTTAGCCAGTATTTTTAGCATTTAAAAATACTCAGAGAGGCAGCAGCGTGTGCTGTTACTCATCCGCGGGCTCCTTCTGTCTCCCTCGGCGAGCTCAGCCCCACATGCACTGGCACACTGCACACACGGCACAGCCACATGGGGAAGGAATGTGGGACGCGTGTCTGGGCTGCGCCCGGGGCCACCCACCAGGCAGCAACCGCGATAAGGAGAGCGAGGGGACAGGGCGGTTTGCCCGGGTGTGGGGGCGGCTGTGGTGGTGGGAGCAGCAGGCCTCGCGATAAGTGAGGGCGTGAATGTCAGGCGACCTCCCCCACGGTCGGTGCTTTTGCCCCGACCTTGACCACACTCGCACCCTGGCTTTCTCCAGGTTTCCCTCTTTCCAGCAAGACCCTTTTCCAAGGCTTGCCCTTTTGTGCCGTTTTGATCACTTCGTTCTTGTGCCCTGAAATGACAAGAGCACCTGCCTCTTGCACGCAGTTAAAAGCCTCACGGAGCTCTATTGGCAGCCTCCTTCCCTTCTCACCACCCTGGCTCTGCCCCAACATCTGCCACCCACCAACTTGCTCCCACCCTCTGCTTCAGCACTTGCTCCCTCTCACTTATAAACATAACTGCCACTGGTTAAGTAATTATTACATGCCTGGCACTGGGCTGAGTGCTTTACGTATATATATATATATATATATATATATCAATCCCAGTTAATTTTCATCATAATACAATGACGCAGTAACTATTTCAGATAAAGAACCTTAAGTCCGGGGGAGGTCCAATGACTTGCCAAAGCTAATAAGACCGTAAAGATTATAAGTGACTGTGGGGCTTTGAACCCAGACCAGTCTTACAGCAAAGCCCTTGATTTTAACAACAATTAGGAAATTCTGGAATGTCGTTCCTGCTCTCTGCCAATTACCTCTTTGTACATTCTGCTTTTCCACAAAGCTTTCCCTAATTAACCCCACCCAGCTCAAAACACCCCATCACTGCATTCCCTCAGACTATCAGCAGTCAGTTTATACTGTATTCATTTATCTTAAGGTGTTTATTTTTGTTTTACAAGTGTTTCTAAGACTTTTGAAAAAAATTCTTGGATTGCACAGGGTTTGTTTTGATTGTGCCATTATACTGAAAATCCATCAAGGTTAGGCTTATGTGTGCCCTCTGAGGGGTGCTGAATAAATGGTGTTGAGCTCCTCTCTAAAGAGGGCCAACCAGGCTTTGCTGGGAATCTCAGAAGTCCCACCGGGCCTCAGAGGGTGCATGTGTCTTGTTTTGTGTGTTGAACAAACTTGCTGGGGTGAACGCTGTTGGAAGGTGCTCACCCGCTGTGGCATTTGGCCAGTCTCCCCCTGACTCAGATTTGGCCACTCCCACTCCAGGACATCTGGCATGCTGCCAGCACACTCTCTCCTCCTTCCTGGGTGCTGAAGATTAGGGGGACTGGCGGGGAACAGGGAGGCCCAGATGGGGACAGCTCTTGCTTAGGAGCTCTTTGAGAAGCCTGGGGTGAGGGGAAAGAATTTGTGGCAGGGGCCATCCAGCAAGTCTGAGTGTTGCAGGACACTTGCAGGGCATGGCCAACAGATAACCAAGTGGCTCATTCCTCAACTTAGCCAAGCCCCAGGAGACCCTTTCTCCTCACTGCCACTTCTCTCGTCTGGGATCTGAGTCTGGCCCTGGCTTGGTGATTCTGGTCCTCAGATACACTGAGCTGGCTGAGCTGGGCTGATGCATGAGCCCAGGCTTGGCCTGCCTTCCCTGGGGGGAATTCATTGTCTTCACTTTGCATCCTTCCTGGCACAAGATGGAATGTAAATAAAGTCAGGGTTACCTCTGTGAGGGCAGGCTTGGGAGGATCCGGCTATGCTCAGATCTTCGTGGGCTGCTTGGTGCAGGGTTTGAGTTCCTGGTACTGTGCTTGCTGCTACTACTGCAAAGACAGACTGGTGGACTGATTGACAAGACTGTAGGAGTCTGGGATGGAAGTGCAGGGGCTCAGAGTTAGGGCTCTGGTGCTCAGCACGCAGGAGTGTGTTATGGAGGGAGGCTGGAGGCAGCTCTGCCTCCTTGCATTAGCTCTGCACTCCTCTGTGCGCCAGGCAGTCTGGTCTGGACCTGCTGGATTCCAGAGGCCCCACACTCCCCTCTTGCGCTTATGCTTTACTTCTGCTCCGGGTGCTAGTTTTATGCATCCATTGAGGTGACAGGGTGCTAGGGACCACGTGTGCAGCTCTGGGCTCTGAACACGAGGTTCCTTTCTGAAGCCAGTGGTCAGTGGAGCGGCTCCCCCAGGGGCAAGGAACATTCTTCCAGGCTTGGATTAACTTCTGCACTGCTGAGCCCCACCCCAGCACCATTAACTCATGAAGACATGCTGAAAGGATGTCTGTATTGGGGGGTGGCGTGGGGGTTGCCATAGGGAGGATAGTGCTGGCCCTGATTGAAAAGTTGAATCCTGGGAACTGTAGCACCAAGGCCACCGGCCAGGCATCTTCAGGGGATGGAAGCATTAGTGTCTCGCTGACTTTAACCCCAAACCACAAACTAATGGCCCTTTATTTCTTAGCAGCTTCTACTGGTCCTGGCTACAGGACCTCTCTGGTGTAAGGTCTCCTCTGAGGTGATGTTCCTATGCTGTGAACTCCCACTGAAACCCTCGGGAAGCTCAACTCCCTCAGGTGGCTGAGTGAGCCCCAGGGGTGGAAGTGGGGGAAGACAGGCCCCAGGGTCTCAGGCTGCTGAGCTGGACAAACAAGCCAGCACCGATGCTTTCCCAACATTCCCAATGCAGCTAAGCAAGAAGTTGGAGCAGGCCAGGGACAAGAAAGGAAAGTCACACTTCTCACCCAGGAGCTGTCAGGCAGCTCCTGCTGTCCTCAACTTGCAATCTCTACAGCACGGCCTTCAAGTCCAAAGTTTCATCCCAGAGAAAAATCACATGACCTCAGTTTATATAATCTCCCTGTCACTGAACAGCTGGAACCCACGGCCTTGAGAGATGAGTCAGCAGCCCCAGTAGTAACTAGGACCCAGGTACTTTGGGTTCCCAGACCCTTTGCTCCTAGAAACAGCACCTGGAGCAGAGGACAGGGGAGTGGAGATTTGGGGTGTGGGGGGGTAGAAAGAGCCACCAGATTCTGAGCCTCCCAGTCCCTGGCTCTGCATCCAAGGAGCAGGTGCCAGGCCTGGTGACTGTGTTTCATAGGGCCCGGGGCCAACCCCTGGCTCTTCTTGGGAGGGGAGAGGGTGGCCTGGGTAGGGCGGGGCAGGGCTGAGGCCTGCAGGCACAGTGCCAGGGCTGGGGAGGGAGCAGCTGGAGGGGGTGGAGCCGAGGAGGATTAGGAAAGATTGGAGGGGTTAAAGCACAGCCCTGGCAGGGCTCAGTGAGAACAGCTTGTCCTTCCATAGGCCCGGGAACAAGCAGGGAGGGTGGAGGGGATGAGATGACGGGGTTGAGATCTCCTGGCTCCCTGCAGGGCCAAGCCACCTGGGCTGGCTGGGAGTCCTCACCGGGGGTAGTGACAGCTTTACTCCCCACCAGTTCAGGACCATTCTGTCCCTCTTTTCTTATCTGTCTGCATTTTACGCTGGAGGTGGAGGCTCAAGCCAGGCTCTTATTATCCTTGTGCCAAGCTGCCCCCCGCCTGGACAGGCATTTTGTGGGTGCTTCTGCAAGCAAGGTGGGGGTTTGTTCAGCATTCACGCGCATGCACACACACACAGCACTGCCCCTGGTTCTTTACTCATGCTCATCAAAGTCCCTTATCTGAAGTTCACATTGGCCATTGCTTCTAATGAGGGGAATTGAGTCTGGTTAAAATGATTCTACTCCCTGGTCGGGGCCTGCATTTGACCTCCCTTTGTGAACGCCAGCTGCAGTTTTAAGTCTGTCCAAGGGACCCAGGGGAGTCAGAGCACATCAGACCCCGTCCCACGACGCACTTCGTTCCACCCACAGGGCCAACCTGCCCCACTCTAGCCAGCCAGATGCCCCTTTCATTGCCTTTCCCCCTTTCAGTTTAATCTAGCTCTTCTGTAGTGTGTTACTGGTTTCAGATTCATCTGTATCCATTATTTGCTTTGAGCCTCTCAGCATCCCTGGGAGGTGGCCAGGGGAGGCACCATTGCAGCCTTTTATAGACAAGGAAGTACAGTCAGGCAATAGAAGTCCAAGGTTAAAGAGGCAAACTGTCCCTTCCCAGGGTCATAGGCAGCCCATCCCGGCCTCAGATGACCTCACCCTGCCCCACCCCTGACGGTGCTTCAGGACACCCAGCACTGCCTCCCAGGGCAACTACTTAAGAACTTGCTCCCCCCCACAGTAGGGACCTTGGCTCACGTCTCTCTTGCTTCCCAAAGCACCTGGAAGGGTTCAAGGAGGACCAATGTTTATTGAGCACCTACAGCATGCGAGGCGCTTTCACATTCATTACCTTTTGATTCCCCACAACTATCATTTTACAGAGGAGGAAACAGGCTCACATGTTAAGGGTTGCACTGCACTGCTAGTAAGCTGAGCGCCATAAATGAATGAATGAGAAAGTAAGCTGGAGAGCTGCAAAGAAGCTGGACCCTGGTTTAGAAAGAGGGGGCCAGGCCCCAGGAGTCGGGCTGTGCTTATCACACTGAGAGATGGTCAGCTCCGGGAAGTGATCATGAGAATGGAGGTGAGGTGGATGGGGGTCTTACACTCGGGACCCCCTCAGGGCTCTTCCCAGTTGGCAGTATTTTCTCAGGTGTGAGCTCAGAGTAAAACACTAGCTCAATTGTAGGGGTGTTACTGGCTATTTAAGTGTGTTGTAAGGGGCTTCTGGTAGGATGGAGGAGGTTAGGGTGGCTGAGTTTGCCCTAGGGCTGTCTCCTGGGCTTGCTCTCTCAGGATGGCACAGCTCCTCTCCCCCTGATCTAGAGCAGGTGGAGTTGGGGCCAGGGTGCCCCCTATGGAAAGGGTGGAGGGCATCAGACTCCAGGGAGATTGGGGTGTGCTTGTGTGGGGAGGAGGCTGAGGGCATCTGAATGGACTTGACCAACAGTGAAGGAAGAGGCTGGGCTGATGATGGGCCTGCAGCTTGGTTTGCAGAGAGGAGGAAACCTCCACATGCAGCTGGTGAAGAGGGCAGAGATTCCCAGTCTCCACCCCTGAAGAGTTTGATTCTGGGGGTCTGGATGGGACCCAGGTTCTGGAATTGTTAACCCTGAGGTGATTCTGATGCAGGCAATCGGCAGACCCCACTTTGAGAACACTGCCTACCATAAAAAATCTTTCTCTTCTGAGCAAAAGGAGGGAGGCCTCCAGGACCCAGGCCCCTCTGCCAAGAGCCACCTTCTCATGGTCCCCCAGATGCAGCAAACTGAACCAACCTTCACCCTGAGCACAGCATCCTCCCCCATGCCAGCTCTGTCGTGACACACATCATTCGCCCAGTCCTCCTCCCCACTGTCCTCTGATGCAGCCAGCACTGCCTCGTCAGGGCCTGTGGATTCTGGGAGGCACCAGGGCACTTCACACAAAGGCACAGCAAGGCCAAGACTCACCAAGTTACATTATCAAAGCTGTCCTCCCAGGACTTTCAGTTATGACAAGCTTCAAGGTTTATGACCCATACCCTGCCCCTCAGTTCTGAACCCCTGCACCATCCGGCTGGACAAGCCCCCTAAGCAGCATTTCCTGCTGCAGCACAGCCATTTTTTCCAAAAGGTAAATGCCCTGGGAGTAAGGGAAGGTTACACAAAGGAATGGAGAAGACACAACACCCCATCCTCCTGCCCCCACATGCTTGCCTGCCTGCCTGCCTATCTACCCAACTGTCCATCCGTCCATGCCATCAGCAGGCCACTGAGTTCTGCACTGTGCTAGGCACATGGTGAGGGATCCAGGGATAAGACAAGATTTCTTTCTCATCCTCAGGGAGCTTGCCACCTGATGGGCACACTCACAACTACAGAAAAGGCAGAGGGCTCCAAGAAAGCAGGTAAGGCATGAGGGAGGCTGTGCCAGTCCTTGGTCAGGGCGCAGAGGAATCTCTTCCCTCATTCCAGCCCAGGCAGGCACTGGATACCTAAAGCCCTGGACAAAAATTTCTCTACCATTTTCTCCAAAGACATAAGATAAGAACTGCCTTCTAGAGCCCCTGATCCTGAGCTAGCCAGCATCAGTCAGAGAGTTCCTCTTTCCCTCATGCTTTATGTCCAAATGATACGCTGGGTCTCTGGGATGGGTGTGGGGAGTAAAAGCCAAGCAGGAGGAGAGACGCGATCAGAATGGGGAGCAATGATGGTCTGGGGCCCCAGCAACTAGCCCAGGAAAACAGAAAAGGAGAGGGTAAGAAGAGCAGTGTGTATGGTGGGGGTGGGAGGAGCTCAGCACTCCCAAGAGCATGGCTGGACCTCCCTGTGAAGCAGGTTTCCCAGGGAGAGTGGGACACCAGCCATCCAGAGATGACTTCCCTCATTCACCGCCACTAGGGCTGCGGGAGTCCTCCCCTCACCCTAGCTCTGCTCCATCAGCGGCTGCTTCCCCAGCCCATCGCCTGGGTCCCCAAGGGGTAAACTCACCATGGTGTCTCGCCCTGGGGAACTGGAGTGGCTGGGTCCAGGGACCTGGCCCTTGCCCTTCTCCCACAGAGTGTAGCGGCCACTGGGTCGGTAGATGGGGCTGAGGACTTCAGGGACTCGTGAGGGAGGGGCCGGGGTGGGCACCTGAGGTGCACTGCCCTTGTGACCGTAGTTCTCCAGGTAGTCGGTCAGGTACTCGGAGCGGCTGGCTGCCTGGTACAGCCCCTGCAGGGCACATAGCTCCTTGCGTGTGCGGGCCAGCATGGGGCTCCGGCCCAGGTTCCCTGGCTCGATCCGGTAGCTCTCGGAGGTCCGGAGGCTGGAGAAATCCCGGGCCAGGTCTGATTGGATGTTGGACTTCTTCTGGGGGAAGGTGGCACCCTGGTCGCGGACACTCATGGGCAGGTAGCTGAGGGCGCTGCTGGACATTCCATAAGGGAAGCCACTGCCCCCACTGAGTCCAGTCCCTGGAGGCTGCTCGGAGCCCCGGGTCTGGCTCTCTGCCCTCTTTCCACCCATGATGTCGGGTCTCAGCAGGGGACGGCCCCGGTCATAGTCCAGGATGGAGGAGGGGCCATAGGTGCGGGGATGGGTGAGGAAGTTGGAGGGGGGGCCCGGCTTGAAACCAAGCTTCTCCTTCTCCAGGAAGGAGGCAGCCAGGTTGGCCCCGTAGGAGGAGGGGGTGTAGGTGCCATAGCCCGATTTGGCATAAGGGGCATCTGTGTAGCGGGTCGATTCTGTGTAACGCTTCAGGGTGGAGGAGAGCTGGGACATCCTTCAGGGCGGCACTCAGTGGGGACTGGGAGCCGCATGGGCTGAAAGACAAGGAAAGCCATTGTCAAAGGGCCCTGCCAGGTGTCAGACTCCCACTGTACCTGCTCTCCGTCCCCAGCGGGGTCAGGAGCTTAGATCTCAACCAGGGACCATGCAAGCAGCTGTCCCGCTGCTGGGAAACATACATATGCACCTGCGCACACACACCTGCCCGAGGTCCCCAGGCCCCCAGGTGCCCAGAACCCCATGCATTCACACCTCAATGTGTGTGAGTTTGAGAGGTAAGCCACCGGGGTGGGTGGGTGGGGGGCGCTCTCAGCACATCCTCTGAGGACCCCCTCTCGAACACCCAAACACTCAAGCAGGGACTGCCCCACCTCAGCCGCCCTCCAAGCCACCCACAGGATTCCAGTCCAAATCTCATCTGGTTCTTCCCCTCAGCTTGTCCTGACCACCCTCAGCCCCTGGATTGAAAACGCCGTACATGTCAAGAGTTAAAACCTGCATCCTCTTGGGGCCCTCCCTTTTGACTTTCCTAGCGAGGAGAGCAGGTGTCTTTTTGGAATCATAGACCCTCTAAGCTGGAAAGACCTTAGGATCATTTGGTCAGACCCCTCATGAGGATAGAGGGCGCGTGAAAGGACGTAACCAGGAGGGGTGGGGAGGGAGTGAGCACGTCGCAGAGGGGGCTTGAACTCGGTCTCCAGATTCCGTCTTGGAGTCCTTCCCGGGACACAGATTACCCGCTACTTGGTCCCGTGGTGCGGGGTGCTTATGGGGCAGAACCCACACCCCTCACTGTGCTAAGCCTTCTGCTCTAAGAGGGATTAGGGCTCTGGGGCATCCCAGGGCTTGCCAGGCAGCCATTCCTCCCCATTCGCTCATGGAGACACTTGACTTGTGCAAAGGGGCCCCCCTAGAGGCCGGAATCTTGCACTGCAGGCAGCGCTCCCGGACCCCCATCCATCCTGGCCGCCGGGTGGGGTCTGGTGAAGGAGCACAGACTCTCTGAATGTGGTGCTTAGGAGGCCCTAAAATGTCAACCATTTTAACCGCTTTGCTGTACAGATGGGAAAAACCTGACGATTTGCCCGAGGTCACACCGACGCAGGGCCAGGACTGGAATCCAGGACTTTCAGATTTCCAGTCCAGGGCTCTTTCTCCTTTAACTTGATTCACCCTTCCTCATCAAACTAAAACTCAGTTGGGGACCCCCAGAATCCCTCTATCACCCTAAAAGTGCAGCCTTGATCTACAAAGGTACAGAGGAATGAAAGCATGGGAAGGGCTCCAGTAGGACCAGGCCCCCTTCCCTAAAGGCCACCAGGGACTCTTGGGGGGCTCCTTGGGGAGGGGGGACACAGTTATCAGAGAAGGCCAGACTGGTGTATGCATTCCCTGGGGTTTTAACTCAGCCCTGCCACTGACCAGGGGGATTTTGCACTAGTCTTTTAACCTCTCTGGGCCTCAATGTCCTCACCTGTAAAATGAGTATAATAATCATTATGATACCTCCTTCCCAGGGCTGTTGTCAGGAATAAATGAGATAATAACATGAGAAAGGACTCAACAATGACAGTGGCTGTTACCACTTCCCCAGCTCTGGCCAGGTGGCCCAGTTCCTCCCAGGGTGTCTGTAATAATGTCAGGCTGACCAGCCTCTGACCGCACTCCGGGTGCCAGGCTTCCCCCACAGCCCTGGTGACATCAGTGGGCAGTGGCCAGACATTGACCTGCTCAGCAGACGCTGGCTCGGGCAGCCACAGCCCACCCTAGGCTGACTGCCCAGCCCATCAGAGAAGAGAGGAGTTGGTGCCAAGCCTCGAATGCCGAGGGCTTGGCAGAGAGCTCTAGAACCCACTCCACACATGGCTTGGGGTGGGTGTGGGGGTGGGACAGCAGCAGGTGGCAACTTCCATATAGGCCCAGAACAGAACTTCCTGACTTGGCGAGGGACCTCCGGCGCTTTTCAGCCTGGGCTGGCCTCAGAAAGGCTTGGCCCCTGCTGACTGTCTACCACTTCCCTCCTGGCCCAGGGGCCCCCCTACTTCACGTACACTCCCTGACCCACTCTGCTCTCCCTCCAGCACATCCTTCACCCTTTTCTAGAAGAGGTAACAAGGGGAAGACCTCATACAGGGTTAGAGGGAAACCACAAGCTTTCCTCCCATTTATTTAGCTTTTGAGGGCACAGAGAAGGGAGAGAGTGAAGACTGAGGGAGGCCAGGGAGCGAGACAGACAGACAGACAGAGGCAAAGGTGTGGGGCCATGGGACCAGTCTACTCTGTTTCACTGTGGAGAACTCCATCAATAACTCAAAGGCAGAGCAAATCCAGGTCTCAGTAGCTGGGCTCTGGGACACTGGGCAGCCCATCAGATACATGTGTCCTCACCCTGTGCCCTCCAAGCATGAGCTCATGCCCCCCCCCCCAAGGCTCCCAGGGAATTGGTATTCTGCAGGCAGTTCCCCAAGCCAGTGACCTCTCCCGACCTGGCTGATGACGCAGAAGTGCTGGGGCCAAACAAAGTACAGTGGAGAGGGACAGACAGCCCTGGGAAGGCCCTGGGGGAGGGTTGGGGGCTGAGAGGTGGGCCACAGCTTCTGGCCCATAGAATCCCAGGAAAGCTCCCAAATCCCGGCTCTCCTGTTGGCGCCAATCTGGCAGGCAACTGACAGGCCTCACCCTTCCCCCAGCAGTCCCGGGGAGTCACGCCCTCACTAACACCCCCTGGAAGCTGCCTCTCCCCTCTGAATCTGACTTACACAGCTCCCAGGTTTGGGGAAAGAGACCCCCTGGGGCTGAGGCTTAGAGCGTGCCTATCTCTGTCCCTAACCCCGAGCCTCCCCCTTGAGAAAACACCCAGCACCTTCCTGGTGAGAAGACGGCTTGGGTTGGCGCCCCTTTGGCGTTACCTGGCACGACTGTCCTTGGAGGCCACAGAGTGCACCCTGGGTGGGTGAGTGGGCGGGGTCCCGGGCCATGTAGCCTTGCTGCACAAAACAGGGACAGTTTGGGCACTCCCATGGCTGTGAGTCTCGCCGTTGCCACAGGAACGGGCAGAACTGAATGGCCCTTTCATGGGGCAGTGGGCGGTGAGCTGATTGGCCAGGGTGCCCCGCCCCCCTGCCTGCCAGCACCGGGTCCCTGCTGCCGGGCTCCTCGCTCGCTGTTTACCCGGAGCTGGCAAGTATGGACATGCGGTTCCAGGTGGTGCCTGCCAGGTGCCCAGCACCGTGTACATCAGGGGCAGCCCCCCTGCCAAGCTCCTCGTCCGTGCCATCTCCATAGAGGCACCTCAGCTCTCCCCTCCTCTGCCTGACATTCCCCATGGCTTTGCTCAGTTTCCCCTCTGGGGAGGTGCAGCATTCCTGGCTGCACAGAGGACTCAGCTTCCTGCCGTGACATTGGAGCACAGCCATCGTCTCCTGGCCAGTCCCCTGGGCCAGGCCTGTGCTGAGACCTCGACAGCAGTGTCTCATTCCGCCTTCTCCCCGGCCTCAACGCTGACACTTGGTCCTCCCCGGGAGCCTGGCACTCCTCTAAGAGCCCTTCTATAACAGGGTGCCCAGAAGTCTGAGTGTGGTGCTAAGCTTTAATTATTTCGGAAGGTAAATGCCTCAGACTTACAAACAACATCATCTGCAGGTTTAATCACTTGAATTAAACTGAAATTAAATAGAAATGAAAAAACACAATATTCAAAATTCACAAAACTAAATAAACATACCAGAAATTTAAAAATTCTGGCAAATGAAGTTTTTCAGGGATGCTTTGTGCATTTGTATTTCCAAAGTTATTAAAGCTTAAAACTGCACGGAGTATTTTGGGACATGGTGTACTAATTCATTGACTCCCCAACAGCCCGAGGCAATAGGTGCTGTTATTATACCTGTTTGCAGATGTGGAAACAGACAGGTTTCCAAGGAAGTTATGTGGATTGCCCAAAGTCACCCCAAGGGCTGGATAGGGAGGGGCCGGCCTGCCAAGACCCCTGCTTCACACATCCCTGGCTCCTCCTTGGGCTGTGGGGTCTGTGGGGGCCACTGCTGACTCCCAGCACTCCCTGTCCAGGCAACACTAGGGGAGTACAGACTCCCGCGGGAGCGACCCTTTGGATTTTCCAGTGCAGGTGCATGAAAGCGCAGCCAGGTGCAACCTGAGCCTGGAACAGTTCTACCTGCTGCGAGATGGTCCAGAAGGCCTCCATTTCACGCTTCTGCGTGT
Source organism: Bradypus variegatus (assembly GCA_004027775.1). NCBI lineage: Eukaryota > Metazoa > Chordata > Mammalia > Pilosa > Bradypodidae > Bradypus > Bradypus variegatus. The sequence goes on along the minus strand of PVKY010001576.1, from coordinate 6,837 downwards.
CCCCTGGCACCAGCAGCTAGCCCTAGCCCAGGACCCTTGGCCCAAGGCCTGGCTGTGCACATGCCCCCCAACCTCCTACCCTCACCCCAGCCTGGCCCACTCCCCCAGTGCCCATGTGAGGTGAGTCAGTGGTTAAAATGAACCCCGTGGCCCTGAGGCAGCCAACCAGCCCCCTTGCGTCAGCCACTGTCATTTCCTGTTGCTCACGTGAAGGGCAACCCAACCTGCCCAGCCAGGAGAGGGACTTACACCCCAGGAATCCCAGGCCCTCCTGGCCCCGGGGGCAAGGGGCGGGTGGTGCCCCACATCTCAGCAACTTTCATGGCCCTCTGCCTGGATGTGCTCTGACTGAAGCAACACCTCCTTGGGCTTTCCGGGGTGAAGGCACCCTGGCTTCCGTGACCTTGCCACTGCCTGGATGGGGCATCCCGAGCGGAGCTCAGAGACACACCCAAACTGGGTTAAGTCCCTTCCCTCCTATGCAGGTGCCCAGGACAGATGAGCAGGGAGTCCCAGCCAGTCCCTCCAGGTGCTTGGGAACTTCCACAGTGGTGACCTCAGAGCTTCCCAAAGCCACTTGCTAACCGCATCAGAATCAGGCCCTGCTGATGCCCTGAGCCTGCAGAGCGAGGAGGGCAGGGAGAGAGGCCCTGTCTCGCTCCGTTGATGCTCTCCTACCCTCCCTCCCAGCTGCCCAGCTCCCCTGCCTGGGCCATCTGCCACACTGCCTGGGCACATGTCAAGTCAGATGGGACGAGGGAGGTCCTAGCAGGTGTGGAGGATAGGGGCAGAGTGGAGGGTGGGGTGGGGGATATTTGTCTCTCCTCCTCGGGCCCCCATGAGCCTCAGCCTGTCCCCAGCAACTCTACCTGTCCTAAGCCTCTCGCCTTGGCAGGGGTCAGCCGAGGGAATTTGGGTCCCTCTCTGTCTCTCTTGCTCCCAGAAGTTCCCCCAGAGGCTGGCGGAGGAGGCAAGAAGTAAGACAAAGAGATTGGAGATTAGAGCAAGAATCCTGACTGGTGGAGGAGAAGTGGGTGGGCCCCGGGCAGTATCTCTATAGGGTGCTTCTTGATGTGGGGTGGGAAAGAGGTGGACATTTTTGCATTTCCAGGAAAAGGCAAAGAAATGGGCCTCCAGGCAGGATTGGGATCCTTAAACTCTCTTTCCCAACTATCTTTGCCCCAGCACTCTCTTGGTTGCCCCCTCCCACCCCCCCACCCAAGGGAGGGCCCCAGTCTCTTTCTCTCCTCTAGGGCTTTGACTTTCCTCTGTCCTCAGCTTCTGGGGGCTTTGGCCTTGCCCACAGCACACCACAGGCCTGCTCCCCCAAACTCTCTGATAGCTGACCTCTGAATGGAGCCCTGTGAAGCTCAGATGCCCAAGGGGCAGCTACCGACCTGTGTCCAGGGGCACTGGATGGGACCTGGGGGCTTCTCCTTCCCCAGCAGGGCAGGGAACGCAGTGAAGAGCCTAGAAGCTGGAGTCTGACTTGGGGCTTGGGTAATCTGCAGCTCAGGTTACAGACTCCGATATATATAGTATCTTATCTGACCTCACAGAGATGGCTAGCGGCAACTCACTTGCATTCCAAGCCTTGGGAGAATTAAAGGGGCAGTGGCATGCCCACCCTCCAGAGGCCGAGGGGCTGACCTGACCGGCCAGTACCAGGCAAGAAGATCCTATTAGATGTCCATGATGAGACGCTCTTTGAAGTGGAACAGAAGGGGATTCTAGGGGAAACAGAACTGGAAAGAGGTAGAGGGGTGGGGGTGGAATTTGAGGCAGAAATATGGAGAATGAAGATTCTCTGGAGGTGCCAAGCATCGAATTAGAGAACAAGAAGAAGCCTTAGTGCTAGTCCAACTCCTTGAATTTTGAGATGGAATAGGCCTAGTGATGTCAGCCCAGAGACGGAAAGCGACTTGCCCAAAGACACACAGCTGGTGAGAGGCAGACAGGGCCAGTTCTCAGGTTTTCAGAATAATACTCTTTTAGTGTAAAAGATTTCTAGGCCTGGGATTGAATTCTAGTTCTTTCTCTTTTTGGCTCTGTGACAGCGGGCAAGCCACTTAACCTCTCTGAACCTCAGTTATTTAATCTGCAAAACAGAAGTGGTACTACTACTACTACTAAACCTGATAGAGTGATGAGGATCAAATAAAGTATTTATAAATGTCCTGGCACAGAATAGAGTTCCATAATGATAATTATTATATGGAATTCTACTAATTATTATTATAATTAGTGGTAGTTTTAGCAATAGCACTGTGCCAAGTGAACCTTCCTAGGGAGAAAAGGGCCTCTAGGCTACCCCTGGGGAGTGCTCTGTTCTAATGCCAGAGAACAGCCTGTGATTTTCTGAACTGGTCCATGTCCCCTAACTCAGGAGGGCAAACAAGGTTTGCCATAGTTCCAGGATGTCCCATCCACCGAGCAGAGACCATTTGGCTGCTTCCCTCTTTGCCTAAATAAAGAGTGCAAAGGCAGCTTCCCCCAGGCCGTGGGGAGAAGCCCCCCAGGGATGGCTCTACTCCTACCTGTAGGAGTGCGCAAGATTCCAAGTCCACACAGCCGGACTGGGCAGGGTCGCAAGAGGAAGGAACAGGATCCTCAGCCTCTCGGGCCTGGGTGCACTTGTCTGCTCCCCAGTATGGTTCTCGACGGCGCTCCCTGAGGACTGGGAGGAACTGGGGCTGGAGTCTCCGCCCTGTGTCAGCAGAGGTCCTGACTCAGCCCCAGGTCCTGATGATGCACTTCATAGACGCCCTCGGCCCGGCCGTCATTCCAGTGCTCATTCCGACTCCAGGTTGACATGGAACTACAGCATCAAAGGAGTGGGAGAGGCCCCAGCTGTAGCCCAGTCACACTCTCCTTCTTTCAGTTTCTCAGGGTTCGACCAAAACTTGGGAGGTGGCTCTCTGCCATAGTCTCCTCTTGGCCTCATCCTACCAGCCATCCATTCAGGAGGCGGGGGCTGCTCACAGGAGAGCCAGGATGGGTTAACTGGGCTTCCTCTGCTAAGTTGAAGTTTCTTGCCTTGGAGCACCGCATGCCTGATTCTGGTTTGGGATTGGTGGGAATTTCAAAGAAGCCTCTTTCTGATTTGAGATTGGTGGGAAAATCTTCCCTTTGGCACATCTGCTCTCCCCTTGTCCCCCTTCTTTTGGCAAACTGACCAGAGACAGCCCCCGGGGCTTTAAGAGGAGGGACTAAGTGGGCTGCATGCACACGTGGGGAGGCGGGTGTTAATGTCCGGGTATCACTTTCAGGCCACATACCAAGCAGGGCGCAGCGTTCCGGACCCGCCAAAGCAGCATTTCCTTAGAATACACTTATCAGCACACAGATAGCTGTTCCTGGCACCCTGGGTGCTCAGCTGTCAGCCCCCCTCACACAACTGGAGCCCTCAGCTAGAGCTCCTCCGCGCCGCTGACACTCGCTCTACATGTCCAGTGGCCCTTCTGCCAAGGCGGTCGTGGACATCTCACTTTCTGAGCCTCAAACCGGCACTGACCTCCGCATCCCTTCTTCCCCGATCCCCGACAGGTGGCACGTACCTGCCTCTTCTTGGAGGATGGACGAGTCGAGCCGGGTACAAGCATGGAGCTGCGGATGAGTCCCGGCTGGTACTGGCGCGGCGCAGTGAGCAGCAGCTGACGCAGAGGACTCCCTGGCCTCGGCTCCTGCCAGCCTCTCCTCCCACCTCCGCCGGGGGCCCAGAGGGGACCTCCCCGAGAAATCGGCGCCACCCAGCGGGCAGCCGCCTCATTGCGCCGGGGCCGGCAAAGCCACACCCCGCGTCGCGCGTCACTGAGCCGCATCACGACTATTGGCTTGTTCCTGTTGTGACGTCATTGATCCCCGCCCAGCTGGGGTTTCCCAGGCAACCGATATATACAGAGCACCACGTGGAGAAAAAGCAAGCGAATTTGAAGGGGGTGGAGCACGAAAAGAAGTGGACTGGAACCGGCAACTGAAAGATGTTGAAAAAGAGGAGGGGGTCGTCGGAGAAGGCAAGGAATTTAAGTCCTGAGACATGTCAACTTTCAGTTTTTTAGGGATTCTTTTCCACGCGGCTAAGGGCGTCCTGTTCTTCAGTGGTTTTTTTTTGTTTGTTTTGTTTTTTGTTTTTACACTTAAAGGCACTCCCTGCTCATCTTATTTTCTTGAGATTAGTGATTACTGATGACTTTACGAGGGCATAAATAGAGGCACTACTACAGTGGAAGGGATTCTGGCTGGTCTTTCAAGAAAAAGCCAAGACAAAATTTTTGAGATTTTGCACACACACACCCCCCCCCCCATGCTGGTGAAGAAAACCACACGACTAGGTAGATCCTGGTTTTGAACTTCACCTGGACCATCAACCTTTCCAAGTGCCCTTGGCTCCTTCTCCTGTTCTCCAAGACAGGTATTTCTATCAACACCATCCTTCTCAAGTCTCCCCATGCCTTCTATTTCCCAGAGAAAATAGAAGGAAATAGAAATAAATAGTAGAAAATAGAGGGAAATCAGGAGGGAAATCCTTAAATTTCTGCCCACGAACATATCTGCATCCATTTTTACCTCTGTTTTGGGGAAAAAAAGAGTCCCTCTTGTCCAAGGAAAGAGGATCCCTTCTGGATCCCAACCTTTTATGTTTCCTTAGGCCTCTCATTCCACCACTTCAATTTACAAATAGGTATTTAGTTCCTAGAATGTGCCAGGCACTATTCTAGGTACTGGGGATACAGTATTGAACAAAACAGACAAAACCCCTCTCATCAAGGAACTTACGTTTTAGTAGAAGCAGAAGGATAATAAACATGTAAGTAAAATATATAGTATTTTAGATGACAGGAAGTGCTATGGAGAAAAATGAAGTAGGGAAGAGGACAGGGAGTATATAGGGGTTTGTTAGAGGAGGCCTCACTGGGGTGATATTTGAATGACCCACAGAAGGCAAAGGGGTGAGCCATGTGACTATCTGAGGAAAAGGATGTTCTAGGCAGAAGGAACAGTAAGTGCTAAGGTCCCGAGGTGGGAGAGTGCCTGCCACTTTTGAGGAAGCACAAGAAAGCCAGTGTGGGCAGAGTGAAGGGAGAGATGGGGAGAGAGTAGATGATGTCAGAAGAATGAGGGAGAGACCACATCTTGTAGGGCCTGACACCATTCTGAAGACTTTGACTTTTACTCTGAATGAGATGGGAGCTTTTGGAAGGTTTTGAATAGAGGAGGGACATGGATCTGACTTTTGTTTTAACAGAATCACTCTGGCTGCTGTATGGAGAACAGATTTGAAGGGAGTCAGAGCAGAAGCAGGGAGACCATTTAGGAGGTCATTGTAATCATCTTGAGATGATTGGTGGTGAGAGGTGATGGTGGCTTGGATTACATGGTAGCAGGAGAGGTGGTGAGGAGTAGTTCGATTCTGGATGTACACTAAATGTAGAGCCTACAGGATTTTCTGGTGGATTGGATATGGAGTGTGAGAGAAAGGGAGGGATTTTTGGCTTGAACATTAACTGAGATGGGGAAGACTGTTGGAGGAGGAGGTTTTTGGGGAAGGGCAGAAGCTTGGTTTAATGTAAATTAAGTTTGAGATGTCTACTAAACATCCAAGTGGAGATAGATGTCAGGAAAGCAGTTGGATATACAAGTTTGGCAAGGTCTGAACTGGTGACAGAAAACTGAGAGTCATCAGCATATGGATTTTATTGAAAGCCATGGGATTAAAAGAGATCACCAAAGGAGCAAGTGTAGACAGAAGAGAAAGAAAGTGCAAGTTCCTGAGTCTTGTGTTCCTCCAACATTAAATGGTTTTAGAGACAAGTAGGAATCATCATAGAGACTGAAGAATGGCCAGAGAGGTGGCAAAAATTGATGGGAAAATCCACCAAAATAAAACAGGAGATGGTGGTATCCTGGAAGCCAAGGAAGAAAACCTATGAAGGAGGAGGGAAGGCTCAGTTGAGTTAAATGCTGCATATAGGATAAGTAAGACGAGTCTGAAAATTATCTAGCAGATTGTTGGTGATCATGAGAAGAACAGGTGGAATTCTGGGGGTGAGAGCCTGATTAGATGGATTTAAAAAAGAATGGGAGGAGAGGGATGGGAGCAGTACAGATAACTCTTTGGAAGAGTTTTGCCATAAAGGAAGGAGAAAAATTAGGTGAGAGCTAAAAGGAGAAATGAGGTCGAGAGATTTTTTTTAATAGACAAAATTACTAACTGTTTGTACACTGATTGGATAGATCCCATAGAGAGTGAACCTTGCTGCAGCAGAGAATGAGAAGACTAGCTAGTGGAGCAAAGCCCTTGAGGAGGTGAGAGGGGTTGGGGTTTCATGCAGCAGCTTTAGTTAGGGACATGGGCAGTTCATCCCAAGTAATAATAGAGAAGGCACGGTATTGGGTACAGATGCAAGGGCATGCATAGATGTGGTGGAAGCTCATGGAAGTTTTCTCCTGATGACTTCGTTTCTCCAAGTGAATTAGGAATCTAAGTCAGTAAAGGGTGAGAATGAAGAGGAAGGGTTTGGAAAGTTAGAGAAAAAGAGTGACAAAATAGTCATAGAGCAATTGTTCTCAAACTTAAGTGTGCATCCGAATTCCCTGGAGAGCCTGTCAAAGCCCTGCATAAGGTTTTTTTTTTTAATTCAGTTTTATTCAAACACATTCACATAACATACAATCATCCATGGTATACAGTCAACCGTTCACAGTATGATCATCTAGTTATGCGTTCATCACCACAATCTACTTCTGAACATTTTCCCTACATCAGAAAGAATCAGAACAAGAATAAAAAATAAAAATGAAAAAAGAACACCCAAACCATCCCCCCATCCCATCCCA